>JARHVA010003747.1:1007500-1187500 GCA_037957365.1 Torreya grandis | reverse complement strand
ATACCTAGAAATTATCCACTTTGTTTGAGATAGAGGGGTAAGGAACTAGCTCCATAGAGAAATTATACATTTTAGATTCTTTGAGTGGTGCCAGATTAGAAGTTGAAGCTACTAGTGAATCTACAATCTAGGTTTGTTTCCTTAGGATGGCCCTAATGTTGAATGCCTCAAAGGATTTGATCGGGTCCCATGATTATTATTTGTACTTATTTAAGTAGGTGAGCTTGCATTGATAATTCTTTTTGATCTGGTTAACAACCAACTTTGAATTACTAAAGATTTGTAATTTCTTGATGTTATGCTTCAACATGAATTTTAGGTTTAGGATTAGATCTTCATACTTAGCTCTATTATTAGTGCAAGGGAATTATAGTCTGTAGGTGGTTAGATATTTCTTCACATCTAGATCAATTAGGGCCATAATAATGTGTGAACCTTTTTTTGATCTTATTCCATCAAAATGGAGAGTCCATAACTGAGAAGGACCTTCAAATTCTTGTTCATGATGGTATTGATTTGTGGTAAATGTGTACACTCTTGAATGAAAAGATGTAAAGTCAACCTTATCATTCTTGGTGTTGTATTCAGTGATTAGTTACTTCATCTTCAGTTTTCTATCTTCTCAAATTTGGTTGGATACTGCTTTCCAAGGCAACCACATGTGTGAAAAATATGTGGCCATAAACCCATTCAATGTCTTTGACTAATTGTGACTAAGTAGTAAACTGTAGCCTTATAGAATTTTAATGACTAGAATATATATGCATTATTATACATGTGACTTAGATGTAAGTTTCATGTGCACATTGGTAAACTCTCCAACACATGGGAAAGATACTAATCAAGTTGTAAGAACACTCTTTTAACTTATCTAGGGTCAATCCCAATTTCTTACATATAGTCATAGGCATCCCATTCACTGAGGCACTTAATTCAACCAAATAATTATGCACATTTTTTTTGAACATTCTGATAGTTAACAGAAAATATAATAGCTAAGGCTTGTGTTTATAAACTACCATGTTTACATTAACCACTTCTAATTTATTAGTAGATGACCTTTTATTTAAGGCTTTAAGTAGAAAATATCTCAATTTAGTGATCTGGGCTAACTCATGAAGGATAATATCAGCCTTGATCTTTTTCATGTCTTCAAGAATAATTTACCCTCCTCTACTCTATGGTTCTACACTCTGTAATTGATTGTCCCTTCTTGGAGGAGTTGGATTATTATTGGCCTTTAGATTAAGAGGAGTGGTAGAACTATTGTTTAGAGGCATGGAAGTGGTATTAGATTTATTTTTTACTTAAATTTTAAGTATTCTTCTAGGAATAATGGAAAACATGGATCTCATCAGTATTATCCTCTAGTTCATTTTCATCCTCCATTGGGAATGGGAAGTCATAGGTATCAAAAACCATTGTTATATTGGGATGTCTTATATTTGTAGAGGAAGATGGTTATATTATATTTAGAGGACCTTACTATTTATCCATCTCTTTCTAAAATATCTCAAAAGCAATGCAAAACTATATGCAGTCTAGCTCACCATGTTGTGTTGTGTTATGAACTTGACACCAATTAGGAAGAGCTATTTGCATTATATTTATCTTTGGCATCCTATTAGGTGGTGGATACTCTAAATTTTTTAAAGGATTATTAAAAGACCTATTATGCTTCTAAAATTTGAAGCTCTAGTTTGTATTCTATCCACCAATATTCCCCATGCATTTTTTCATATTAATAAACTCATTACTTAATTTATACTCCATTTGTTGAATAGCTTCCAATTATATTTTTGTGGAATCATAATCAATACCCTATGTATTAATAGTATTAACTAGTATGAAAGACTAACTCTTGATTTTTTGGTTAGATGAAAGTATATAATTATTCATGAAACTAAGGTGCTTCTTACGTGGAGCATGGGGTAAAGAAAAATGGATGTACACCTGGTTATGGTTTTAGGCCACAATATTCTGATTTGCATTTGGGATTGGACTAAAGGCCAAAGAAACAAGACCAATATTAAGTGGGGCCAATTATTTTAACTAAGGACTCAATTATTTATCAATGCTGATAACTTTAGCATAATCCAAAGTAGTGTATTAACACTAACACATCTATATAGAAAGATAATAGTCATGGGGTCCTAGGTATTCATTTAAATTTCAAGGGCCAATGATTCGATAGGTTTGTAATAAATCTTAAGTTGACTATACATCTTTTGAAACCTACCATTTAAGGCTTAGATTGGTTTATTCAGTTCTATTCTCATGCTTTTAAAGTGTTGGTAAACAACATTTACACTAGTGACTTGGCCAAACGGTGCCAAAAAGGTGTTTTGACATTTATCCTAGGATGCAATTGAACCTTTGAACACATTAAGAAACTAGTCATAGGCAACATCTTACAATTTAAAGGGAAAGTGTTTGGATGCTATGTCTTTGTGGGTTACATTTAATATTCCAAAAGTAGCTTTAAAAGGATTGATATGCTATTCAAAAGTCCTACCTCTTGAAGGAGAAAAGGAAGGAAGATACTTCTTAGGGTTTCTAGGTAGATCATGCATGCCTCCAATGATGCTGATAGCATAACTAGTCAGTCAATTTTGGGCCATTAGACATAGAGGGAAATTAGGTCATCTACTTAGAGAATATGATTGAGATCAGGGACCCCTTTTGACACCTTGAATAGATCTAAATTTTCTATGGATTTACAAAGCTGGGTATAGAAAATTTATGTCTGAGGTAGACCTTGTTGGTATTTTGAGTATATATAATGAAAATCAAGTGATTCTTTTCAAATAAATAAAGGTGAAGGTTCAAGCCCTCTTAGCACTAGATAAATTCTTGTTGATTTGAGTTTTATTCACACCAGGTAACCTTAAAAGGTAGCTTATAATGTTTTAGGATTAGTGAACTAAATTCAATCCAAGGCATGATTTTTAGGGTATTAGGTTTTGTAAAAAACTTATTGGTGGAATAACAGTGAGTGGAGAATTTGTTTACCATGAATGGTTAGATTATGGATTAATATATATATATATATAATTGATATGGGTGGATAGACAATGGATTTAGCCTAAGGTGGGTCTGACCAAAATAAACTCAAAAAGAGGGAAAAGTAGGGTAGAAAAGAAGGCTTGCAAACCAAACAAGATTAAACCTTTCTAAGTTGGCTCTTAAACTAAGGGTTGGACAAGCAATCAGGAACCAATGTTTTGTACTAGCTAACATAAGCACACCAATAACAAAACATAGTTAAGAGTCCAAGGAAATGCGAATACAGTAAACTTAAGCATATATAATCAAAGTATAATGCATTTGTAAGATTACATTAGCACATATACAAGCTGAGATTATAATTAATACACAAAAGGCATTCAAATTAGCAATAACACAATAAGAATAACTGTATTAAAAATACAACTCATGTACAACTAAGAGACTAAGATATTATAATGACATAAAATTTTACAATATTCACAAGTTTGGAGAAGAATTAGATTTGCACATCAATAATAATTGTAGAACAATCCATAAAATTTTATATTAATCTTAATAGATAAAATTCTCCTCCCTTTCAGAACTGAAGGATACAAGTATATATAGGCTTGGGGAGGGGAAGGCCTCAATATTTAATAAAATTTAAATTTACGTCTCTATAAATTGAATTGTGTCAAAACCATGCAAATCATGCATGCACAAAATTATTTTACTAGAATAAAATTCTTCAACTGAAATGTGATATATATATATGTGCCAAATAAAATAGGAAGAAATAGTTACAACTTAACTGAAACATGTAAATACATATTTATATTTATAGTTTTGATGATGTGGTAATATTGGGAGGTGGACTTTACATGCTCATTGATGTTGATGGAACTATAATTGTAACTTGAGTTATAAATTGAGCTGAAACCATTGTAATAGACACACTAACTAGAGTCATGATAGAAGTTGATAATGTATTTTCAATAGTGAATATTGGAAGTGGCACATATTTAGGTCTTGTTTGGGTTTGTACCAGTGTATAATTTGGGGATTGAGACTAAGTGCCCTAAGGAGGTGTTATTGGTTCTCCTAGTGCTAAAGTTGATTGGTTTGTTGCCTCTATTTATAAATACAAGGCATAAATGGGATAGAAATCCATATCAATAGTTTTAAAATCTAGAAAATATATTTAAAAAAACTATACAATCTTGTACATCAACTTATTATTTGTGGTTAATGCAAATTTGACCTCTGCATGAAGTGTATATGTGCCTGTAATTCTATCCATATAAAAATTCACTAGCTGCATGATTTCTTCATTAGTTCTATAAACTGTTCCTTCAATTTTAGCTCGAAGAAGATTCTAAAAAATGGTCTTTACAAATAAATACAAAAGGGGAGTTCTCACATAAATGACTCTCATGTATTTAAAAATCGAGATAGCCTCTCTTTATTAACTTGTAAATTATATCACTAAAGTTTGCATCTCTTGATGCTAGTCAAGTAAGCTATCCTTCTTAATGGCCACATAATTTTGGGCCCATGTAACTATTGATGCTATTATTAGGTTTAAATGGGCATACACCTTGTCCATTTTTTCTTGGATGAGGAAATTGAGATTACCATCCATATCCTTCATTTTATTAAATAATTGAAGTATTTATCCCAACTTAGGCTAGGATGTAACCTTTGCAGACCTTATTAATTAAATGATGCCATACAACTTCTTAGATGCAACGTGTATATTGTCTATAATCTCTTTTAGAGCTTGGATAATGATCCTCTTTTAGAACCTTTTCACATACTAATCATAGTTTTTCAACATATATTTAATTACTCCCCCAATAACATCTATAAAACTATAGGGATATTCATCGTATTGATCCAGGTCTGATGGATTTGTTTTTATCCTTTTTGTCAGAGAAAATATATCTTATCTCTATTTCAATTCAGCCTATTATCCCTTTATAGCTACAACCTACCACTTGACTTTCCTTAAGGTATTTATTTGTTTATCAAAATGGAACTTGACCATTGGTTGCTCAACAATCACTAGGTTTTGCCTTCTTACCTATTTATTGTTGTAACTACTAGATCCATGAAGCAACACTCAATGCAAATTAAATTTTTACTTATTTCATAACTATAGGAGTAGAAGAAGGAGATTGTCATGGAGGGTACATTATTTTAGGGGAAGATGTCCCCAATGTAGGTAAAGGAGGTATATCCTTCCTCCATTTAGTGACTTGTTTTTGTGTTGGTGTATCAATGTTGTACTTAGTTATCCCTTCTCCCTTATGCACTTAAATCATATGAGAATATATTTGAGCAACTTGACCAATGGGAATTCCCAAATATATAAATCACTTGGGAGGGTGGCCTTTTTATTAAAAATGGAGGTGAATACTAGGATTTCAAAATGTACCATTGATGTCTTAGGAGACTGGGGATTGATTCCATTAAATAATGAATATGTCATTAGGGTGATAGGTTTATTTTGAAAATAATATGTGACTGATGTATATGCAACCCTAGTATTAACAATATTAGTATGAGTACTCATAAGAAAATGAATTATGGTTGGAAACATTGGCATTGTAGCTTCTTGTGAATTATTCATTGGGCATAAAGAATATAAAGAATTAGTAGTTCTTACTACATCAATTGTAGTAGCAGTAATTGATGAAGTAACCAAATAATGGGGAATTTGTGTACTTACACTCTGGGAGGAAATAATGAGGGAAATTGTTATTACAGTTGTCATAATAGTAGCTTAAGATGAAGATCCTAGGGGTGTAGTTGATGATGGACCTTATTATGAGGATTGCATTTTTGAATCTACCTCACCTTCTAGGTCTCCCTCTTTTTCTTAGAACATCTCAATGGCCACTAAGCTAATGTTCCCTTGATCAACTTATTTAGATTCCCCTAATATCTTAGTCCCTCTAGATTGATTATTTTACTCAGTCACCCACTCATCTTATTTAGTTGTTTCCTTGAATGATTCATTTTTCTCAGTATCTATCTTAGATACCCATTCTTCTTTAGTTGCCCATATCTTATGATTTTATTCACTATCATCTATTTTGAAAAGGTATAATCTCTATCAACCCTTCTTTTATCCTATTCTTCCCTTAGAACTTCTATTGGTCTCTTCTCTACTTCCACCTTTTGGGGTGAGACTGGAAAACGCTTGGGCCTTATTATAGGTGATTGGTGGCTTAACAATAATGGGGGATAGCCTTGTATAATTGGAATCCCATCTATTATGATTTTCTTCACTATCATATATTTTGAAAATGTCTAATCTCCGTCAACCCCTTCTTTTATCCTATCATCCCCTTAAAACTTTTATTGGTCTCTTCTCTACTTCCACATTTTGGGGTGAGACTAGAAAAGGCTTGGGCCTTATTATAGGTGATTGGTGGCTTAGTAGTAATGGGGGATAGCCTTGTAATGAAGGATAGCCTTGTATAAGTGAAATGGGAAATGAAGGGATTATAGTGGTAGCAAGTGGAAATGAAGTGGGAGTGGTCACTAGGGAAATTAAGGGATGTGAAGATGGTCACCTAGGATATTTGGGCACTACCATTGGCAGTGTTTTTATAATATGTGGTTACCTAGGAGGAGAAACAATGGGAAAATGAGATAATAAATCAAGAAGACGTACTTGTTTCACTAAGGTTAGTTGAGGTAGAGATAACATGGAGAATAATCTAATTGCTCCACTAGGACTTGTAGGTCTCTCCACATTAGTTGTATGTTGAGGAGAAGCAATAGTAAATGAATGTGCAAGGGTAGTCTCAACTCTGTCTTCAATAATTTATTTCTAAAATAAGCCAAGTTAATCTTTCATATATAATTTTATATGAGGAGGAGGCCCATGCATAGATTTAAAAACCCATTGTTACTTTTCAATCCTCTAAGTATCTTCCTTAGTAATTATGGGATCATATTGGATCCTTTATGGTATAATCATTAACATGTTTACCTTGTACATCCTTATAGCAACCTCAATGTCATCCTTTTCATTTATGAATACATTATCATGACTGCAGGAGTGGTGCCCATAGTTATTTTTCACCTTCCTCTCATATTTATTTATATGTTACCTAAAATTTATTATGGGGTACCAATATCTAAATGGTGCCAATTTCAATCCATAGTACACACCAATCTTTCCCATGGACTGAAAGTGTTCCCACTTTGTGTATTGTATTTTTCCAATGATGAGAGGTGTTGGGTGAATAATTGATTGTTTAGCCCTCTGTAACTCAACATTAACACAATCAACCAATTGAACAACAATATTTTTCTCAACCAATTTGTTAGGAATGATTAATAGTAAATATTGGAATGTGATTTATCAGTAGTTGGAATTTCCTAATAGAAATATTGGAATCCGATATCACACTACTTAAAACCAATAATAAAAATATTAAAATCTGATTTCACACTAGTTAAAAAAAATATGTCTGTGTGTGTGGGTGTGTCCAATTTCAACAATTATACAACTAGAATTGGTGATACTATAAGTTGATAATTTAAATATATGTCCAAATTTAATGAAATTATGGTTGAATAAAAAATAATTTTTAATCCTACACAAATAGATGAAGATAATTTATTATTGATGTACAAGAAGTATTCTTAATTTTTGGGAAGAATAAATTAATAATGAAAAGCATGTGACTAAAAATTTATTTATTCACCAAATGCATTAATACTTGATATAATTTTAGATAATCTATTAAATTACAATTGATAAAGTAGATATTCTTGATTGTACCAATTTGAGTACTTCACGATCATAGAATGTGTTATTTGATCTTCCTACAAACATACACCCAGTCTTGAAGATTTCATATAGAAATAGGAAACACAATATGAAAAACTTTTTCATTCTTTGTAACTCTTTGAATACTTCCTAGTAAATGTATTCTTCAATTCCTTTTAAAGCCATCAGAAATAAGTTTGTTATATCTTAAATTTACATTTAATCCTTAAAAATTAATATTAACTTAACAAACGTTAATTCAATTATTTTAAGTTAATGAAATTGAAACCATAAGTCACTTTAATAACGAGTAATAAAAATACTTGATACTAATCTATTGGATTGTGGTATACTAGTATGAAGGGATGTGTGCAATATAGGATAACTAAATTCAAATATCACACTATATAAAAGGTGTCCTACCGCTCAATTGATTCCCATGTTCAGATGGCATCATGATAATGAGTTTTTTAAGTCATGATCATAAATAATGGTGCTTGAATATCAATAATAGTTTTATTCTTGGCCTAGGGCTTGATGATGTCCCTAGTTACCTTAAATTAAAAAAAGAATGCTTAGCATTAAAATAATTGTAAAGGTGATAATTATCACTATATACTAATAGATGGGGGCCTATTAAAACATATTATCAATTATAAATTATTCAGTAAAAATGTAAATTTTCATGAATTTTGACTATACACAACAAGATTAAATAAAATATAACTAAACCACTAATGTATACAAAACAAGATTATCTAAAATATAACTAAACCAATAATATTGCATGAAATCTAACATACATAATCTATTATTAATTTAATATCCCATTGTAAATAACATTTTTATGCAACACTACTTTGAATTTATCTATACATAACAATAAGGAAATTTATTACATAAATTATACATATTTATCAATCCAATATTCTTATTTTAAACTCATACCCAAAAAAAATCATCACCGTAATATTTCAGACATTCATATCTTTATCTTATCATTTCATGAAAAACCATATTCATAAAACAAAACTTTTACACCTTAAAAAAATTTCATTACATGGAAGTCAATCAAGTCACCTTTGATCAAATCATCCCTATGAAGGATGTGAATCAAATAAATGAACTTATATTTGATGTCATTAAATGACGAGAGATTAAAAATTCACATCTAGCTAAAACAATTCTTTTTACCCAACCAAGGCAATATATGGGACATTAATCCATGAAGAGGCTTCCAACATAAAGTAATTATTTTTCAAGTCAAATGACTGTGCCTTGGTGCTCTCTATCATGATTATGGTGCAATCATGATATAACTAATAGTCACCCATTTTTTGGAGCCTTATTTATGGGGTCTGACAACCTAGGGATGTTCTTCTCATATATGGCCTAGTATACGATAGGATAAAAGGTCTCTATCAACATTTTAATTTGATTCCTAAACTTATGAACATGGAGGACATTGAACTAATCATAAATCATGTTTTTTGGATATTTTATAGATGGTCTATAGGGTTCTTCATAAGTTGAGTGCTGACAACATCTACTAGATAAGGTACCATATAGAAGTTACCATTTGGTAAGCTCCTTGGATTGGTGATTCGTTGAATCAAATTAGATTTGATTATCTCCCCAAGGGTGATGATTTTGTTGGAAGCCATGATGATATCCAATAAAGGGACCCATATCTCATTGGTATAAGAAATGTTTGAGAAGACATATATTCTATTTAATAAATCCATGGCAATTCTTACCCCTGGTCTAAATGTAAATATGGGAATGGTAGAATTAGGGCCTTGAATCACATAGTTACTTGGGTTATTAGCCCATTATTTCAATTTGTTATGGATGTTATTTTTAAGGAGCCATGAATTGATCATGTCCTTCCTATAGGTCATTTATGGAAAAGGGAGTTTGTAGTACCTTTCAAATGCATTTCCACTTAAGTATGCTACATGAGTCTTGCTAAGTCAAAAATACAATATTTTTCTAGAGATTTTCCCATTCACAAATAAATCAAATAGTAAATAAATGTAGGGATTTACCTCAGTCTTGGATGCAACATTGTGTAGTCCAACTACTTTTATTTCTAGAAGGTCAACCTTATATCTATATGTGAAAATTGAAATATGGTATTCCACCTTGCATGGATCTACAACATCAACCTCATCATTAATATTTGATTACTATTTAAAATGATGGTTAAGAGCTACTAAAATGAACATTGTGTCTATATACTCAGTTGGTCCTATAATTAAATATGCACAAAGAGGAGTGTGAGATGAGGAAGTTATTTAAAATAAAGTAGGAACATGTCTATTATTTGATTAGCTTGAAATATCTTGGTCATTGTGTGGCTTTGAATTCACAATTTTCACTTTATAGGTAGGAGGCAATTTGATCACATTAAGTATGGTGACTCAAATTTTATTGATTTAGATTTTTTAGCTTCATTAATTAAATGCATTAAGTCTCCAATTCATTTAAATTAATGGTAACATTGACTTTAAATCCATTCCCTATCTTATTTTTTAATTTAAATTTCATAATGCCAATTTCTACAAATTTCATTTCCATATGGATTATTTTACTTGATCCTAGGTGCTTAGTTAGCATAATATAACAAATGTATCTTTTTTGCACTCTCACTGCTATTCATGTCTTTATTATTTGATTGTGTGGCTGAATGACACATGTCTACATATCACTTCCCCACTTATAACTAAGCTTTAGTCTGTACTTCATTTCTTTGGTCATAGGTTAGTGGCATAGTGACATGTGGTAGGAGGGAGACATATGGCAAGATCTTGATGATCTACTTTCCTAGAGTATAAACGTTATCATTAGGAAGTGATCCACCTCTAAGTATGATGATAGAATGATGGCATGTATAAGGATCTCACTACTCCACTTGCCCATGATAGATCATATAAGGAACTCTACTGACTTAACCTTGAAATTAGTAGGATGATGAAAAATGGATGGCTCTTGGTACTCTTCTTACCTGGGATAAGTATACTAGGAACTTTGTTGATGTCACCTTTAAGATAGTGGGATGGTGACATGTGGATGACTCTTAGTTATTCACTTTCTTGGGATAATTTTATAAATATATCTACTGATGTCACCTTGAGGTTAGCTAGATGGTGACATGTGGATAACTCCTAGTAATCTATTTTATAGTTAAGATTTGTAGAATATGTAAATATCAAGAGCTTTTGGGTTAGTGGGATAATGACATTTTGCAAAATCCTAATGATCCACTTGCCTAGGGAGTTGTGCTTTTAACTTGGATCTAATTAAGTAGAATGAGGTTGTTGTATAAATTAAATGAGTGTAGAGGTGTCCTAGGGAAACAATTAAGCACAAAATATCTTATAGAAAACACATTATAGGCAAATAATAAACTAGAACAAAACACGTTAGCCTGGTTGAACTTTAAATAAAAAATATGACATGTGCATAAAAGCCTTTTTTGAATTAAAATAAAATAAAAGGAAAAATATAAATCATGTATATGTATTATTCATATCTTTTATTCCTCTCTTTGTAACTTTGATGCATACAATATACTTCTAAAATAACCTCAAGCTTATGCTTTTCAAAATTAATGTCGTAGGCTTATATGGATCATAAGACTTCAAATAAGGATATTGAATCATAGTGGGTCTCTATTTGAATTTTAAAATGGGGTGTGTGTGTTAGGGAATAACACATCCTATTTTACTAAAATAAGGTTTAGATTTTCATATAGTTGTATCATCATTTATAGGTAAGAGGAGGTTCAAATCCTTTCCTTGAGATACTAAATTTACACACATTCAGAATAATGTGAAGGTATAATTATGGCATGTAATATATGTAGTTTTCTACCTCAATTTGGTGACTACATGACTTTATAACCCTTATTTTTATTATCAGTGTCAAATAAGGTCAAAGAGGAATAAAAATAAAATCATAAATTTTCCAAGTGAAAGATATATGAAAACAAACAAGACGAAGCATTATTAGACAACAAAGTATCACTAAAGGGTGTGAATAAATGAAAACTACACAAGATAGAATTAGTAACCATATATAGACTTATTTCATAAATCATCTCAATAATGATTTTGCCCAAGTCAAACTTGTCAATTAGTTACAAGTGATGAGTCCACCTTGGTGGTTCAAATTCTACACACATGGTAGATAGTCTACATAGTTACATTCCAAGTTTAAATATATAAAAATAGTAAAGGTGAGGTCATTCAAAATCATTTACTCTTATTTCCATGTTTATTTTCATTGTTACACTATACTTGAGCCATGTTTCTAATCTAGACACTAGATCAAATATGAAGTATGTACTTTAATGCCATACATGTTAGATCTTGTCAATAGTGCAATTTGTTTAGCCAAATTTTTTATTATCCAAGCTAGAATTATGGTAAAATTAAATGGTGAATCTTGAATATTTATCAAATAAAACCAAGGGTTGTATAAAACCCTCAAATCCTCCTAGCGTCCTATTATTTTCCTCCATTTTAAAATTCTTATTTTAGGGTCTTAAGCCCTCCTTTTAACCGTAGATATCCATTTTTTGTGACTTTGCTTCACATTAATCATGGTTTGCTTTACTAAAATCAGTTAGTGTCATTTGTGTTTGGTATACGCTATACTAAAAAATATATAAATATTAAAAGATTGAAGGGAAAATCAATTTATTACCAAATCCTTAGGATAATATCTTTGTCAAAACCCTAATCAAATAGATAATATCATGAAAATGGATAAAAAAAGAAAGGATGAAAATATTACTCATGTAGACACCTTTTAACACTTGTGTTTATGTTGGTACATAATCTATTCCTTGTGATTCATGTTTGACTCCTAATCCTATCCATATTAATGTACCTTTGCCATTAGTGGTAAGACTCAATTTGTTAATGATTAGATTAAGATTACCACCATTCCTACCCATGATTTAGTCACTATGATTAATGTTATACATGACCTAAAAAGATAAGGGCATTATTTATCCCTTCACTAAGAATCTTGTAAAGTTGATCTTAAGGATAATGTTGTAACTTACAATCCCATTCCAATAGACATTCTTGACCATACCTATTCTACATAACTTGAATACTAAAAAAATTAATTTATTTTATGGTCATACATATCCTCAAGAATATATTCTTGATTTGTTTGTATCCATATAAAAATATGATAATTGTCTAATGGTTATCCTTAATAGTTTCCTATAACATTGACTAGTGAAGCCTCAAATTAGTTTTATTCTTTTCCTAGTAGACCATTATCTTTGATGAGTTGTTTATAATAGCTCTTACTAGAATGACATGTTACCGATAATGGACTTAGAACCACATATGAAATTCTTACACATATTTTAAATTTTCTCCATAGAGGGTATATGAGATTACATATTTCGATTCCATTATCATATGCACTCATTGATTTGTCAGCTATATGAGTTTTAAATATTGCATATATTTATCAATAGTATCATATTGACTATAAAATACAAGATACTTGGAGAAAATTATGAATCATTTACTCACCTTACACATATGGATATTGATCTAGAAGAATAATAGTTTGTCAAAGCTAAATAATCAAACAAAACTAGTGCCTATTAACTAAACAAGAATACATCTATACGTATGGTTAAAGAATCAATAAAACAAATTTAAATAAGTAATAAAGTAATTAAAGATAAATATTATAAGAAAACACACATATTTATTTGAGAGTAAATACAACATATTATAATACTTAATTGAAAAAAATTAAAAAAGTTGATACCTACTTTTAAGATGGACACACATTATAATAAACTATCACATAAATATAAATAATGTTGTGCATATCATACAATTATATGTCATTTAATAGAAAGACATTTGACCTTGATAAATAAAATTAAAGAGATACTTGACCAAGGTAAAATAAAGCTTTCATATCAAAGTTCTATAGGAAAAGTTACCACTTACAAAATAAAATCGGCCTCATAAGGATACCTCAAAATCAAAAAACATTTTAGGACATTGACCAATACATGTGAAATTAAGAATTTATAAATGATGATAATTTATATGATGAGGAATATTGAGGGAATCCTTAACAACCTCATTACCTTGATTAATGCCTCATGTATAATAACATAGTCTTAAAGGCATACATCTTTCAACATTTCCTTTTTCCATACCTTTTCTTATTTTACTCATAACACAAGTTCCTCTATTTTGTAACACCTTTTATATACATGTTTAAAAAATATTTTTGTGGCTACATATACCTTGTGATTTAATTGACATTTTCACTACATATCTAGTGTTCCACAAAATATGATCTTTAGACTTTAACACATGCTTCTTTGAAGTACATTAGATTTATGTATTATTCTACGTGATGATTCTCTCATTTGGTGACTTAGGGTATCCTTAAAAATTTAATGCCATGATGATACAAGTGGGTAATATTCATAATATATAAATAAATTTATAAAATGATAGAATAATAAACATTCATGACATGCAAAAATATAAACACATTAAAATAAACTATTAAAAAGCAAATATCCAAATATTCTTTACCTTTATCTTAGTCATATGATATAGATCATGCCTATTTTCCTATACTAGAGTATTTAAATATTCATGTTTTCCACACATGCTTCTCATGATATCTTTGAGTTGGTGAGAAGTAGGATATATAGTTTACATATGCTTATGGACACAATTGTACCTCATTTAAGGGGTTATCTTCAAGTGATTATTACATGGTGACATCTTTTTAACTTCTCCATTTATATGTAGAGCCATTTAAAAATAGATTACACACATCTTGTTATTAATTACATGGAAGTATACTTATCTTGAGTGATTGCATCAATATTATTAATGTTATTATTGCATATTACTTGCTACATGGATTATACTATACATGTTATATGACTATGATTTAAGGTTGTTTTATAATAGTAGCTAATCTAGGACACTTTTGCATACATGAGACCCATCTTTATATGTTATTATGGGGTGTATGCATTTCACACTTATCTCCTATATTTTATCATTATACATCCTAAAAATTGGGAGTATCTATTGGACCATACTATTTAACCCTCTTAACATCATAATATTATTCTTATCTTTCCACTTTGTGGGGTAACATGACATTGTTTCATTTGAAACTACATTGAGATTATCTTTCACATGAGTTTACATTATATACATTTCCTTTATCCCCACAAAGGGCATATAATATTACTCTTACTTGACCTTTATCCCCACAAAGGGCATATACTATTACTCTTACTTGACCACATGGGAATTGTCTTGTTGTTCATAGCCATATGTCCTATATATGTTTTGCATTACTACATTAGTGGGGCCCTTATTCCATAATCACCGATTACATTTGAGCATAATCATAATTTTCATTCTCATTATTTGCATAACCATATCTTACACATTGGTGTACATGAAACATACATTTTATTATGGGGTATGACATCTACATGAGATTTATTTATTTATTTCATTTATACATACATCTACCTATGGGGACATTGTAGCCATTCTAAGTTATTTACTAATTATATCTATACACATATATTCTCCTATGGAGGTGTGGTACCCACATCCATCTCTTTGAAAGCCTTATGGATGTATATTACATTTGGAGTTTATTTCACCCTTCTATCATATGATTTAATATAAATTATAAAGATCCTATCTTATATATACCTTGACACTTGATTTATTTCACATATGATAAATTTATTGACATAGTTTACCTTAGTATTTATATATCGTAGGGGTCATATTGTTGTTATGACTTATACATATTCATCCACATCAATATATGCCTACATTTAAGTATTATACAATCCAAACATATGACTGGACCATATTGACATTATCTTACAATCAAGAGAAACACTTTATATGTGCCTTGCATTTCTACATTAATGGGCCCATATTCCTTGTATATCATTTTACACCTTGTCTCATTATGAATATCATACTTGATACATACATGACTAATACATGGCCCAATAAATCATGAACTTATATTACAAAATTACAAAGACATTACAAAAAAGAAAAATAGAGAACCTTGATTTATGCATTATTACATTTTTACGTATATGAGAGGTTTTCATATCCATGTTTTATGCACAAGATTCTCATAGTGTTTTTTTCATGGGTGATTTTTAAATGTATTAGTCCCACTTGATTATAAATTATCTAGAGGTAGGGGGCTGGTGTTGTTTAATATTTAATTTTTAGTGAAGACATGCCTTAACTTTGGGGCATATCCACATTGTAGATTATCAAAATGATATATTTTTTTACTATCCATTTATCATAGTGAGTTATTTACATTTATTACATATCTTTATAGTGCCTAGATCTTACATATTACATGGATATTTACATTGCGATTATTTCATGATTTACATTAATTATTTTATGTGAGACCTTGTTTACATGTGCATGTGTGTGTTTGTTTTTGTGTCCTTGTACTTAGAGGATCCTCCTATTTTCATGTCTGTTATTTCCTCAAATTTTGTTTCAATATATTTTGTGTGGTCACTAAATTATGTGGTCCTTGGTGCAATTTACTATCAATTTACTCTACTTGTATCCATAATATACATCATGCATATTATTTTACTATGATTGGTGCCATGATTGGCAGTGTGAAAATTTATAATGTTTTACTTTCTTGGTGCCTACATTTCCATTGTAATTACCATACATATACGGGGTCATGTTATTTGTGTGTTTTATTATTAACGTATCTATCCTAGCTAGGGGCTTATTTTGTGCCATATTAGGACATACAAGTCATTGCCATCTTTATTTTATTTAAGGGTCAGTTCACCCTCCTGCATTGATAATTATATGATATTATCTTTCCTATGCCATATTACACTTTTTCATGACATTTTTCTAGTTAGAGTAATTATTATGACATGACTCGATGCTAGATTTATCCATACTATATGGAATTTTACATGATCATTACATATGTTTCTAGGATATTAACACTTTGGATATATTATTTTAATATCATAATTTGAAATCATTTTTTTATTTTGAGATGAGTTACTAAAAGAATAGGTTCACATCAATGACATGAAAGGGGGCGTACATATAAAAAAATAGTTTTAAAATGTCTGAGAAGTAGTAAAGCACGAGTAATTCTTTATAGTATTTCCATAGTATTGAATTATGAGTATTAAATAAAAAGATTTATCTACTTTACTAATCAAGAATTGGATTGGGATCTAGTATGCAAGAGTGTTGATTGTGATTAAAAACTTTTCAAAATTTTAGCACTATGAGAATTTTGGTATTACTGTCTCCCATAGAAGTGTTGATTGTGATTCAACACTTGTATAAATTTTAATACTGGAAGTTTGTTTCATAATTTTGGGAAAATAAAAACAAGTGTATTATTTCCTATGGTCATTTTCAAAATTCAAAATTTCAAAAGTTCAAAATTTTGAAAACATTTACTGTGAGTAGGATATATCATTGTACACTTTTTGCAATTGTTTAAGGTACACTATAAATTTTAGTGTGAATAGAGACATATTTAATATTATATAAAAAACCATTCACTCATCCCTATGTTAGATGAAGGTATGTATGACAATTAATTACATTTATAATTTGACACATTCATGAATTAACTCACATTCACATACCCATGTCAAAGTGGGAAATAATGTAATCACCTAGTTTTGGTAAAATACCCTTCTTCCTAGTGTCTTTCCCATAATTTATCATATTTTTATTGTTCTTAATTTCTCATTTAGGACTCATTAGAACCAAAACTAATATTAATTTTCATCCTTAATTTTTAAAATCATGTCTAACACTTATCAAAACCTACCTATTAATCTTTAAATCTTAATGTCACATAATTCCATGTTTTGCATCCAGAGTAACATCCTATTTCATCCCTTATCAAACTCATAGGTAATTTTAATCTACATTGGTTAGATTCATAGGCCCAAAACGTTTTCCTAAACTATTTTATGGGTGCTTCTTCCCTTTTCCATCCATCATGTGGCTTAATATTTGCCTATCATCATTCTTAGAGTCGGCCTAAGAGAATAAATTGTATAAGAACACCCTATTTATACAAAGTCATATCAAGTTATTTCATAATTAGAAAAATCAAAACTTAAGATTATGTACTAAGGATAAGAGGAAAGATATGAAAAAAGATGAGCCATAAGCTCCATCATTCTTCCTAATTCAATTTTAACTTCATTGATTGATATTTTACACATTTGTGATGGAGTTGTTTATCTTGGGATCACATCACCCTCTTGTATTAAATGAAGGTTTATATTTGTATATAGTCACATAATTAATTTTAGGGAAGAGGATTTTCAAATCCCTTTCTTATGAGCTTCCATTTACATGCAATCAAAATTATACTAAGGTATAATTTTTGTGTGTGTGATACATAGTATGTAACCCCACCTTGGTGGTTGCTCGGATCCATAACCCTTTTATTTATTATTAGTGCCAAACTAGGTGAAACATAAAAATAGAAAAAAATAGATATTCTACCTAGTGAAACATAAAAGTGAACACAAAATACATATTTAATTATCAACCAACAAAATATCCTTATAAACATATATTTGGAAAACATGTGTAAGACTGATTCAATGACCATAGATAGACTCAATGCACAAATTTTACCAACAATGAGACTTCCTAGGTCAAATTTGTTAGCAATAGACATAGAATGTAAAATTGTAGAATATGAACATGTGTCAAGTGTGAGATATAAAGCATTTTATATATTTTTATATGTATTCAACATATGTTATATATCAAAAGTATGTAGAATACAAAAATACTCTTTCAAGAGAAAAAAAGGATAAGGAATGCAAAGTGACAGAGCCTTTTTAAGCTCTTTAAATAGTGTTTTAATGTAAAGGAAAAGAGTTTCAAATATTAGAGATTAATATAGAGATGCAGTGATGGTTCTTTCAAATGTCTTGATGTACTTATTTTATGCACATGTATAGTCTATTATCATTCAAATCTACTTTGAAATATGATGATAATGAATGTTAGCTTTGTTACATTTTATGTTTCTCTAGCTACTCATTAATAAGGAACAAAATGAATAATATAATTTATTATATCCCATTCTATGTTTTGATCCTGTAACTCACTATATACACACACACATACTCCTTAACATGTTCTTATGGGACTTTATGAAAACTCTATTAACAATGGTGCAATGAGTGTGGATCTTGAAACATGCTAAGATGGATATTTGGTTATAGAGATTTAAAATGATGGTTAGATGAAATAATCTAGAAATTCATAGAATAAGAGGATAGATGAATTGGAATCACAACAAAGGACATCATAAATGAGCATACCCATGGTGAAATATATGATTTTTTTGGTGTGAGTTACTTGAACTGTTAGTTCACTAGTTTTTAAAATTGGAATACTATTATATTAGACCAACGAAGACATTAATTTATTTTGACTGAAGAAAATGTATATAAAATGCAAAGCTTAGACATTAAGTGGATGCATGTAATAGACCATTCACTAAAAAACACTATTGAAGGAAATATCACTGAGTTTGTCATGTAAGGGTACATTGCATTTGAAGTTATGAAAGACCTATATATAATAGACATCAAAGGAAAATTTATGAAGTGACTATTGATTCTTTTGAAGATGTTGTTTGTGGAGAATGCTATGGTACCAATCCCAACTGATATGGAGTAGTCATTTTGGGCACTATAGGGAAGTATATTGAATGGAGTGAATGATGAGTAGTTGAGGGAAGGATCTTGAACTTGAACCTAAAATATGAAGGATGCAGATAAGATAAAAGAGAATATAATTATAGGGATTGAAAGGGAGTTATGAATCAAAGGAAAAGGAATAAATATAATGATCCTTAGGTAACTATGAGTAGGAGTAGAGTAGACAGTGCATGGATCTCAAGAGGAGATTGACCTCTAGAAAGAGCTGTAGATTTCAAAAGAGATGAAATTAGAGTAACTAAAGGAATTAAGGGCGCCAAAGAAAGTGAAGGAAATACAAGAGATTAAGAAAGTGATTTAAAGAAGATGAGAGAAAGATAACAAAGAGAGGTCACAAAGAAAATAGTGGAGTAGAAAGAAGGTAGTTTTAGGATACCATTACTAGGAAGGATATTATTTGGAGAATGTGAAGGACAACCTTGTTAGTGTAATTTTGTATATACCTTGGGTTATTGACTAAGGTAATAGGTCTGTGGTTAGTTGCCTTAACCACTTGGGTTAAGAGGTTGGTTTGTTTTAATGGGCTTAGCTATTTCATGTTAGATGACATTGGTTATTTCACCCACCTTTTCCATGTTTCTTGGGTGGTTCATTTTTTTGCTTATTTGATTGGCCTTCTTGTATGGTTCGTAGAATGTGTGTTGTGTAATACAATCTCATTCTCTTTTCAATCTCTGTGTTCAATCTAATATGGTATCAAAACCCATGGTTCATAGAGCCTGAGTGGAGGTCTGTGGAAGCTAGAGAGGTTGATGTCTTTCTAGGGAGGAGCTTCATGCACCTAGTGGAGAGCCAAAGGAGAGAGAAAATTTTATAAGCTTAACCAGAAGATCAAAAAACTACCTGGGAGGATCAAAAGACCAAATAAGATCAAAAGGAGGTCAAAGGGATTAGTTTTAGACTATGTAAGGCCTCTATTAATTTTTTTTTGGGTTGTTTGTACGGTGTAAAACATTGTACAGTTTAAGGGAGAGGAGCAAATTAAAATCACAATTTTTTTAGTGAAATAAAGGTCTAAAATATGAGTTAAATCCTAACTTGACATTGGTGCAGATGGTTTTTGATTTGGCTAAAAAATGGGCATAGAATCTATGCCTAAAGTTTCATAGGTAGGTCAATTTTCTGATTATTTTCATGAAAATTTTAACCTAACATTTTATTATTTTAAATTTTTTAATTGAAATAAATTAAAACTTGTTATTGGGGACCTACCACTGATTAATAATCATATAAGCATCTAAGAAGTTATAAATTTCACCATTTTTTGGGTTTTTTAAATCTAGATGTAGATGAAGATTTTTTTTTTAAAATTAGAGTTGTAAGTGTCCTAATTTAATTATTTTAGTGAAATAAAATTTGAGATCTTACAAATAATATTTTATTGCTAAAAATTGGTAGAGTTATTCACGGTCAATATAGAATCTGTGTAGAAGGATTTTTTACAAAAGTCATTATAATTTTTCTAATTTAATTATTTTCATGAAAAACTAGGTCAAATGGCTAGTATTCAACACTTGTTCCTACCAGATTCTCAAAAACTGATAGGCAAAAACTTTAATTTGTGGAGTCACAAGGTTTTGATGATATGTGAATATCAAAACCTTGATCAAATAGTGCTTAATAAAGAGCAAAAACCTACCACTAGTAATGATGACTATGATAAATGTCATTGTGAGGCTCTTATGTTGTTAAAATTGTCAATAGTAGATAATCTAATCTCAGAGGTCAGAAATGTGACCACTACATCAACTTTTTGGACAAATCTTACTTTTAAATACTAGGATTTTGAATCTAGTAGGTTATTGTATTTGATTTTTTTTTTCTATTAATATGTAGAAAGGTGGCTTTGTTTCTAAAGTTTTGTTACAAATCAAGGACATTAGTGATTAGTTGAAGTTTATGTAGAAGCTTGTTGATGAGCAAGATTTGATTTCTCTAGTTATGGAAAATCTTCCACCTTCATTTGAGTCTTTTGTGGAGTCCTTGTGCATGGTTTTTGAGATACAGACTTTGGACTTTGAAAAGTTGTCCACATTTTTATTGCAAAAGGATAAACAGTAGGAGTATGCAGTGTTGTCTACATCTACTTCTATAGAGACTGCATTCTTCATCAAGGGAAATGGTAAGCAATTTGGTAAAACTACTAGTTATTTGATAAAAACTTCTTAAGTAAGTGGTTGTAATAAGAGATATAAGTGGAAATGTTTTTATTAGAAGCAACCTGGTTACCTTAAGAAAGATTATTTGAAAATACAATAAGATATGGCTAACCCTAGAAAGAAAGCTCATCATACGAATGTAGTTGAAGGTGAAGGTGAGGAAATATCTCCTAATTTTGATTTCATGGCTTCTAGTGGTAATTCTACTATGGATTGAGTTTGGTACTTTGATTTAGGGGCATTTGACCATTATACATGCCATAAGGATTGGTATGTGGATTTTTTTAAAAATGATAGTAGTAATGAATTTGTATCTTTGGGAGATAATAGAACTCATTTTGTGAAGGGATATGGTAATGTTTAAATCAATTTTAATGGTACAATATAACATACATTTAATAATGTTAGGTATGTGATTGATATGAGTAAAAATCTATTTTCAATTAGTGAGATCACTTCAAAATTTGATTTTGTTGTAAAGTTTCAAGGACAACAATGTTTAGTCACTACCAAAGATAACAAGATTATTGCTTTTAGGATTGGTGAAAAAGGCTTGTATAACCTTTCAAATCTATAGAAGGCAAAGGAAAGTGCACTTGAAGCGGTTGATTGAACAAGTACACTATGGCATGAAAGGTATGGGCATTTGAATTTCCATTATTTAACTACATTGAGAATGACTAAGATGGTTAAGGGGGTTCCTTCTATTTGAGATAGTCATCATGTATATATTGGATGTCAGTTGGGGAAGCAAGTTAGAAATTTTTATGCAATTGGAATTGCATGATGCACATAAATTAATCCTAGATTGAATAAGATAGAGCACACCTACACTTCTGATTGGGTATACACTTGTTAAGTGGGAACATGACCAATATGGGGATATGATAGACCTAATTAGGGGCTCACTTGTATCACTTGTCAAAACATATAATGCTAGGAAGGGTTATAAAACCTACACACTAACACAATCACACAACCCTAAAAGATTCATATGATTTGATATTTCACTTATGCTAACAAACAAGAGAGAGTAAACTATTCTAATAATAAGAAAAGTAAACTAATCTAGTGCACACCAAAGCTTGGGTCACAATGTGAGGGGTTAGATGCAAAGCAATCAAATATGTATAGGGAACTTAAACTAGAGTAAGTATAAGTAACACCCTAATACATAGAATATGAATAGTAATATTATTCAAGCCAACACTTATGCTACTTCTATCTACTAAAAGAGAGGAGAATAAAGTTAGAATATACTCACCTGAATGTGAACCTGTTGTGATTCAATCTCTCCCTTGACCAATGGGGCTTCACAAGAGGCTGTTGTGGTTCACAAGGATCACTTTGTTAGGCTAAATCATCCAAGACCTATCCATAAAACTAGATTATCTAAAATAAGAAACCAAAGCTAAGACTCCTCAAGTAGCATGGTGGAAGAACAAATTATGAAGAAGCATGAGCGAATAATAACTCTTTTATTGCATCTTATAGAAATGATAGAAATGATCTTGTATTTATAGGTGAAACTAACCCTAAAATCATCTATAAATGTTAGATGTGATAAGACAACCTAGTCAACCTAACATATTTTTGGGCTAATGATGAAAGTCTATGCTAGGTCAATCAAAAGGCTGACAAACCTAAAGAGTTAAAGTAACCCTAAACTACACTAGGTCAACCAAGTCGACCTAGTTTGCTCAGTAGGTCAAAAGGGTACCAATCAAGGAGAAGAAGGATAGAAAGAGGAAATGATTGTAAGAATATGCAAGGGAGGATAAATAAATTAGGATAAGGTTTTAGGAGATGAATGGATTGGAAATAATGTGGCAATAAAGGACAACCATTGTAAGAAGCACCAAAGGTCTACCCACCCCTTTATTGATGTACCCCTTAAGGCATACACTTAGAGAGATTGAGTTTTGATGGGTTCTTGCAAGATGTAAAGCATCAATATTTGATAAAAATTAAAAATATTATATGTATACATATGCCCCACTCGAAGCTCATCACATGTCACTAAGGTGTAATAGGGGATGGTGCTTCTAGAAAGAACATAAGGACACACACAATGTTGATGCTAAAAAAATTATAGTATTTTAAAAAGCATAAAGTAATTGGAAGAAAATGATAGAAAAGTAAACTAACTAAAAATTAAATAACTAAAAAGTAAAATTGATGCATACCTTGACTTACCTTTATCATGAGATGATTTTTAGCTGTGTTTTTAGTT
This sequence comes from Torreya grandis, assembly GCA_037957365.1. Classification (NCBI taxonomy): domain Eukaryota; kingdom Viridiplantae; phylum Streptophyta; class Pinopsida; order Cupressales; family Taxaceae; genus Torreya; species Torreya grandis. The sequence continues at coordinate 1,163,495 of JARHVA010003747.1, read as the reverse complement.
TTGATTGTGTAGGGTGCAAAGACTACTTTTGACAAGCCCAAGAATACAAAACTAAGGATAAAAAACAAATAAACACAAGAAAAGCCAAGATGATTGGTGCTATGTGGATGGGATGTACTTGGGAATTTGGCAAGCTAGGTGATAAGTTCTATGTTAAACCAAATGACCAAGTCAAACAAGAGTAAATTTGGTAACCAAAAATCCAAGGCTAATAAAGACCAAAAAACTCAAACAAGTAAACCTCAAGTAAGAAAAGACAAACTCACCAATTCAATATGAGGATACATGTTTAAAAAGGAATGATAATCAGACAAATCAATGGTTAAAATAAAAACAAAATGGTAAAACAACATTGATGAGTGAACAGTAACAATCCACATCTCATTCAACAATGGAAAAAGGGAATGCATAAAAGGGAAAACAACATTGATGAGTGACCAGTAACAATCCACATCTCACTCAACAATGGAAAAAGGTTACAAACTTAGGTGTCTGTAATAGTAGGATAGAAAAACAAATAGTAAATGGTAAGTAAAATAAGTATAGAAAAGGAAATTTTATGGTGTAAAAGAAAAAGGTGATCCATAGTTTTTTAAGCATGTATTTTTGTGTCTAAAGATAGATAAAACTAAAACAAAGTAGTTCTAACATGTTTTTAAGAAATGAAGAAGGAATTTAAAGAAGAGGGAAAACATATCTGGAATCACAATTTGGCTATCAATGGGGGTGATGAAATGGGTGGAGGGGATAATGAAGGAAAAACCAAGGTAGAAAAACTCTTTATTGAAGTCAAGACACTCAAATTTGATTTGTCAAAATAAGAAGACTGTCGACCTTAGGGACTCTGAAGAACTTCTCTTAGCTACACAAGTCTTAGGTCAATAAATGGAGTATATAGATCATCCCATAAAGGCTATATGCATCAAAAGTAAAATGGACCTACCTCTCTATGATGTGTTCCCTATTCTTCAAGACCCCTTATAGAGCTACCAATATTCTACAAATATTGGGTACTTACATGAGAAATTACGTATCACCATATTTTTTTTTTGAATTACCCTATTCTAATCTACTGGCTTATTGCACCCTAAAGGACTTTGGCTATATGTGAAGCCGATTATAGAGTTTGAGCTTCGATTAGAGATAGGAGATGTGCTTATAATCATGTCTTTTACTGTGAATTTAACTTTTGAGATTCGTATGCTTCCTTTTAGATATCATTGCCTTTTGTTTCCAATTATTTGGTTTTTAACTTTCTTTTGATGGCTTTTTCTTATTCCTCCTTCATATGGATTTGGAAAACCAAACATAGGTGCTAAAGATGACTTTCATTTGAAAACTTGGGACAAGGTTTATAAGATAGAGAAAATCAAAGAGCATGGGGTCTAAGAGTCTCATAAATCTAGGTGAAATAAAAGTTCTATCTTGACTTTGACCTTGTTTTATCCAATGTGGAGATGAAAAAAAGGGCAAATCAAGAAGAATAACACATGTAACAATTTGAATTGCTTCAAATTTCAAAAAAATGTGACAAAGAGAAAAAAGAAGGGATACAATGATAGTAAAGTGTGATTACTTATCATGAAAAAGAGGGAAATGGAGGAAAACATGCTAACATAGATTGTTTACAAATTCCATCTAGCAAAAGAAGCAAAAGCTAAAGTTTAAGAACAAGGATCAAGAGGAAGAAAATAATGGTAATTTTATGAGGAGGGTTAGGGCCTATCCATATTTTTACAAAGCAAATCATAAAATAAAAATCCATGAGGGTTCTTATAAGTAAGAGAAAAATAAATTGAGGGTGCCTTTTTACAAATCACTTCACAAAAGAAAAACCCAAAGGATGCCAAAACAACATTAGCAAGCAACAAAAAGAGAAGGAAAATAAGTAAAATATGGTGGTTTTGTGAGGGATGTTGGGTCCTATCCACTATATTATAATTACCTCATAAAATAAAACCTAAGGGGTGCAAAAAATAATAAAAATGCAAGAAAATAAGGAATACTATGGTACATCAAGAAACCAAAAAGACCAAAAAGGGAGGACTAAAAGTTTGTGAACAAGAGGGAACTACTATAGAGGGAGAGACCCATGCTTAATTAAATTATAAAATGTATTAGATAGATATATATAGAAATCATGATACTAAGGAAATGATTAGGCAAAGTATTTTTTAAGGAATTGAGCATTGGTGGGTTCCTTGAAAACATGGCCTTCATTAGTTTAAAGGTGATAAGTATTTAGACCAAGGATATATTTAACTAAGTATGGTATCCACAATTTTTGGGTGTATTTACCTTCTTTGTCATGGGTTTAATCTAATCTAAGGACAAGATCACCAAAATTAAATGTGTGGACTTTAACATGTTTGTTATGTTATCGAGCAATGTGAGCCTTATATTGGTGGTTATGTTGTAAGGTAGAGAGATGACGTTCATCAAGTAAATCAAGGGAATGAAGGCAAGCCTAAATAAATTATTCATCAAGAATGATGCCATGAAGAGATATGAGAAGAGAAGGAAGCTCAATTTCAATAAGAAGAATTAACTCATAACCATAGACTATAGAAAATGGAGTTACTCTAGTGGTAGTATGAATGCTAGTATGATATGCCCAAAGTATAGGATAAGGATGAAGATGCAAATCCATAAGGGTTTCATGAATTGTTTTTTGAAGAAATTTATTAAGAATCTTGATAGTGGCCTTAGCTTGACCATTGTACTATGGATGATAAGGAGTGGAAAACTTATGATTGATTTTAAATTTAGTGTAAAGTTGTTTGATATGTTTATTTTTGAAATTACCACCATCGTCAAAAAAGATGGTGTGAGGAATGCCAAAATGGAAAATGATTTAGTTAAAAATTAATTTAGATATAGTAGGACCAATGAAATTGACAAGGGGCATGTCTTCAACCTGCATGGTAAAGTACTCAGTAGGGGTGATAATAAAGACATACCCATCTTGCGAGTGAGGGAGTTTACCAATGAGATCAAATCCCCATGTGGAAAATGTCCATAGAGATTTGATAGTTTAAAGTTTAGCTATTGTTGAATGAATTAGATCATCATGAAGCTAACAAGGATTACACTTTTTAGCATGTTTAATAGCATCCTTTTCTAGAGTAGGCTAATAGTAACCCATACATAGGCATTTACGAGTTGTAGCATGTCTACTATAATGACCACTAAAAATGCCCCCATGTGCTTGTTCAAGTAGAGGAGGGACCTCATCTTGAATGACACAATGATGTAAGGTACATTTAGCATTGTGATAATAAAGGATGTTATGTCTAAATACATATTTGAAAGCTTGTTTGTGAATATGTGTGTTTTCATGGGAATCCAAGTCAGGAGGATAAGTTTAATGTTCTAAAAATTGGTTGATATCTTGATAACATGGGCATTATTAGATGGTGATAGCATTGATGTGGTAGGTTAGATGGTGACAACCTTGATGTGGTAGATAAGTGAATTAAGAGGGTAGGTAGAGGATGAATATATGATTATTTGTATGATAAAAGAATAATTATAAAGAAATTGATGTGGATTTAAAAGAGAAGATAAAGATACAAGAGAATTAACAATGGATTTTTGATCACTAGGAATAGGCTCAATTGTAAAAGAGACAAAATTCTTAGCAAGAGTGACTGTAATTTGATGATAGGCGATAAGGTTTTCACTTTTACATTGATAAGAACCACTAACTTGATTTCAAATGAGTTGAGAATCACCCAAAGCATGAAGATATTATATGTCTGAATCAAGATAAGATCTCATAATTAAGATAAGAGATTCGTACTTGGCCATATTATTGGTGACATCAAATTTAAAATGGAAAGCTAAAGGAATTATCTTGCTAAGAGGACTAGGGAGAATGCAACTTGCCCCAAGTCCTTGAAGGAATTTAACACCATCAAAGTGAAGGGTCCAAGTATCCTCATGTAAGTAAACATTAATTTTAGGCTCTTCTATAATTACCTTTGATTTAGTAGTACTAGAGGAAGTGAAAGATTCATCAAGTTGATTAGCTTCAAGATCAATAGTAAAGCTATGAAAATAATCTTTAAGACAAATTGCTTGATTAAGAACTTCAATAGAAAGGATATTATCATTTGGAAGGTTATCTTGAAGGGAATAAGTGGATAGAATAGGAGATATAACAAGTTGGTCAACTATGACTTGCCTTTTTATAGCTTTTTGCATGATGATGCAAAGATTGAATTCTATAAGTAAGACCATCCATTTTCCAATTCTATCTCCTGGAAGAAATGCCTTGGAGAAGAAATGATGAAGAGGGTCCGAATGAATAGTGACCTAAGTGGTTTGGTAAAGCATGTAGTGACAAAGCTTTTCAGCTATGAAATTAATAGTGAGGCAATCATGCTCAACTTTGGTATAACATGTTTCATAATCAATGAGGCCTCAGCTAATATAGTAGATGAAATAGTCCTTGCCTATATCATCTTGTTGGGAAAGCATTGAAACTAATGATATGGGTGTGGAATAAGTATAGAGAATCAAAGGTCTATGATTAGAAGGAGGATAAAGTGTAGGTGGATAAAGCAATGACTCTTTCATATTGTCAAATGTTTTTTGACATGGATCCATCCATTCCAAGGTTGTACCTTTCTTGAGAAGGGAATTTATGGAGTGAATTCAATAAGCCATCTCTAAAATGAATCATCTAATTGACCCAAGTTTTCTTAAATAGGTAATAATATTATGAATATAATGAGGAATAGGCATGTTGATAATAACATTAATCTTGGATGGATCAACATCAATGCCATGGAGAGAGACTAAGAATCCTAACAATTTGCTAGATGTAATTCTAAGGACACATTTGAAAGGATTAAGTTAGACTTTATATTTGATGAGATAGTCAAAGATGATGGCAAGATTAGAAAGATGATTTGTATGGTGTTTGGATTTGGTGATAAGATCATCCACATATGTTTTGATAATTTTATGGATGAGGTCATGAAAGATATGAGTCATTACAAGTTAGTAAATAGCCTTGACATTTTGAGACTAAAGGGCATTTTAACATAGCAATAGGTGCCCCATTCTTTGGTGAAAATAGTCTTATGTTGGTCCTTGGGAGCTATATGAATCTAATTGTATCCTAAAAATCCATCCATATGAGATAACGTTTCATATCAAGTCATGGAATTGACAATGGCATCTATTAAAGGCAAAGGAAAGTTGTCTTTAGGACAAGCAAGATTATGATTTCAGAAATCAATACAAATACGAATGACCATAGTGACCTTTTTTTGAACAAGAACGATATTAGAAACCCATTCAGAATAATACACAGGTTTAATAAATTTAGCATCAAATATTTTGATGATTTCCTTATGGCATTAGTTGGTAACTTCAAGAAGAAATTTGTGTTGATTATAATGCACAGGATTGGTATCAAGATAGGTAATGATGTTATGGACCACTATGTTAGGGTTCCTGTCAGGCATGTCTTGGTAAGACCAAGTGAATGCCTCTTGATAATTATTCAAAAATAGGCTGAAATTATCATGTTTAGAGGGTGAAATTTCTTTGAAAACTATGATCAGTCGAGGGCACGAGGGAGTACCATATTTGATATGAGTTGTTTCTTCAATTATCATGGCATTACCATCTTTAAAGTGGTATGGTCTATTGGGTAAGGATGAAATTGGATTAGTTTTGGGATCAATACTAGCGACAAAGTTGTTTAAGCAAGGAGTTTTAGTTTTAAAATTTCCAAGTTTATGATATTGACAAGGGAGTTGATGTTCCCAATCATAAAGTAACTCAAGAATAACACTAGGTAAAGTAGGAAGATGACTGCAATACTCAACATGTTCTTTTAGATCTAAAAGTTGGTTATCATGGAGATTATATTCAGAATGTATTTGATAGACATCAGTTGCCTTGGCATCAAGTGTGATTTCAAGATTACAAGAAGTATATGGAGTGTGGATGGGTTCTTTGATAGGAGAAGGATTAGATTTAATGGGAGAATCCAAAGGAGGTAAATAAGATGAAAGTACTTCTAGAGGTTTAGAATGTGTGATTTGCTCTACCACCCAAGGAGAATTGATAAGAGGAGGGTTAATAAGAAGCACATAACCCTCAGGTTCTAAGTTATTATCTATAGAAATGGTATGCACATCTCAATTGAAAGAATGAATTTGGGCTAAGGTCTTTTGATATTGCAAGACATCCAAGTCTATATATTGAGCTTGGGACATGTTATAGTTGTCATTTTATGTGGGAAAAATTGTGCATGCTTGAGATTTAGGAGGATCTTTAGATGGAAAAATCTTAAGATTACTGAATGTTCAAGGAGACATGGTGAGAGGACCTTGAAATAATTTAGCCACTCTAAAATCATTGCAAGTAAAAACATCTTCAGGTAAAGATGTCTCTTGAGCATTGCATGGAAGGGGGACATTGGTAATCTCATCCATGAAAGGAATGGTACTATTAAGCATGAAATATACTAAGAGGGGGTGTGAATCAGTAAATTATATATCTTTTTACTTAATCAATTTTATTTTTCTTTAACCACTTAACCACACATTCAAGATATGCAATAAAATTGAAACAAAAATATGCACCACACAAGAGAGAGAGACACCAAATTTTTACGTGAAAACCCAAAGTTGGGAAAACCACGGAGAACAATCTTAAGTATATGAATGAGCACCAACTCAAATTACAAAGTTTGCAAACACCAACTTGTAGGAGCACCAAACCCTTTTACCAAGCACCAACACAACAAATTATTTGTCAGCACTAACCCACAGGAGCACCAACCCCTTGAAAATATTTGTGAGTACCAACCCATCTTGTGTATAAAACACAACTATCTCTCAATGTTGCTTACTCAACAAATGATAGAACTCTATAATATCTCTTGATTTTCTCTCTTTGAAAACAAATACGAACTATGCACTCTCTTGCATATTCCAAATGACCTTTGGCATTCACCCTTTGTGACCCTTCAATCCTCATGGAAAATGGTGCCAAACTTGCATGACCCTTCATATCCTTACATTTGAAAAGTCATATGGTGACCCTTCATAAGCAATTACGTTCTTTCCTCTTTTGTCTTTATCTTGGTGACTTTTTGTACTCTTCAAAGTGTCCCTTCATGGAAAAATGCACCATACCCTCTTTTGTCTTCAAAGGGTGACTCTTGAAATTCCTCAAGATGACTCTTCATGAGAAAATGCATCCCATTCCACTTTTGTCTTTACCTCATGACTCTTTGATTTCTCCATGGGCCCTATTTTGACTTATATACAACTAAAAATATATTTGTTAATATTAAATAAATATTAACACACATTAGCTAAGATATGAATATTAAAAACATCATTAAATGTAATTGGGCATTTATCACCAATGCTAGACCTTTGACATCAATGATAATATTTCCAACAATCTCCCTCTTTGTCATTAATGGCGACCTCAAACTAAAACTACCACATCCAAAAACCTGCACATACTGACATCCAAAAAAACATACAGTAACTCCCTATTACTGTAGCAACCTATACCTATTTTGCACCTATTTTTGTACCTATACTTATACCTATTTCTGTACTTCTCTCCCTTTGACATCAATGGCAAAGGGCCTATCTTGGAGCTAATACTTAGCTCCCCCTCAAATGATGTTGATCCTTAATGGTAGGAAGTAAAATAAATTACTCCCAACTTCTCCCATAAATACTCAAATGTCTCTTTTGGTAGTGCCTTTGTGAAAATATCTACAATCTACTCTGTAGTACTGATATATTCTATGTTAACCTATTTATCTACAACCTGATCTCTCAAGAAGTGATATCTAATGGAAATATGTTTTGTTCTTGAATGTATCACTAGATTCTTCAAAATATTAATAGCACTTATGTTGTCACAAAAAATAGAAATAGGCTCATCATATTTTACCTTGATATCTTCCAAAGTTTGCTTCATCCAAAGCACTTGAGTACAACACAATACTGCTACAATATATTTTGCTTAAGCTATAGAAAGTGATACTAAATTCTAGTTTTTACTTAGCCATGATACTAAGCTATCACCAAGGAGGAAAGATCCTCTACTTATATTCTTTATGTCATCCAAACAACCTACCCAATCTGAATCTATATAAGAAATAAAAGTAAAATCTCTACCTATGGGATACTATAATCCATAATCCAATATCCCCTTGATATTTTTAAATATTATTTTCACCAACTAAACATGATTATCTTTTAGAGCTGATTGATATCTTGCAACCATACCTACTGCATGAATGATGTCTGGCCTTGATGCTATCAAATATAAAAGACTACCAATCATAGATCTATACAAAGACTGATCTATAATAGGTGAATTTTCATCCTTGTTCACCTTATTTCTTGTACTCATTAGTGTGCCAACTGGTACACAATCCTCAAAACCAAATTTATTTAACATTTCCTTGGCATATTTATTTTGAGATATGAAAATTCCTTTATCTGATTGAAATATTTGTAACCCTAAGAAAAATGACAATTCTTCAAGCATAGACATCTCAAATTCTTTTTGCATATTTGTCATGTCCCCTTTTTAGTTGACATGTGCAGAGTAGATGATTAGCCTATTATGCGACCCTCGTAGGCTGATGAGGTGGATAGAGGGTCTTGATGGAGCTGGGCTTGGCTTTCGTTTGGGCTCTTTAGGACATGAATTAAAGGAGATATTAATATTTGATTGATTTAATCAAATATTAATTATTTGGTCCAATTTTAATTAATTATTAATTATTAATTATTAATTAATTATTAATTAATAATTAATTATTAATTATTAATTATTTATTATTGGGTCTAATTTTAGGATCCTCATTCTAATTTAAGAATTGGTCTAATTTTAAGACCCTAGTTCTAAATTAAGGAAGCCCCAGTCTAATTTAAGGGAATCTAATTTTAGCAAGCACACCTTTGGAGGTGTATAAGAATCTCTCATGGAAGAGAGTTTGTAACCATGCATATGAATTTGATTATTGATTTTGATATTGAAGAAATTCTTCTGTGAAGACTGAGCCAAGGGTTCCAGGATTCCTTCTGCAGTGGAGAACGTCAACTCTTCATTGTGTGCGATTCAGAGGTTGTGAAAGATCAGCCGATCTATTGCCAAATTGAGAGATAACTTCACCCAGAAGTTATCATAGTATTATAGGTATTTGAGAGATAACTTCACTCAGAAGCTATCACAAGGGTTTACAGGTATTTTCATTATTTTTGGGTTTTGATTCAAGAATTATCCAGATATAGATCTTTTGTATTAGCCCATAATTCTACAGATCAGGATCAAGCATACATGTGTTATATCAACGGCCATACGAATTCCGTACAGATCCGTGAAAATCCGTACGCATCAACAGAAAGTACAAGTACCAACATCGGCAAACAGATACTTACAGAGACCGACATCGGTCGACATACAATTGACATCGGCGAGATAACGACTACAGATCGACCGACGACGGCAGTATAACCGACGTCGGCGACTATGTTTTTAACACAGCAGGCCAAGACGAACCACATTCAGAATTCTTTCCTAGTTTGTAGAATATTTAGGCTATTTAGGCCGTACTTTCAATATTCTTTGTATACTTGACAAAGGATCTCTATTGTAAGCTTATAAGCAAATAAATAAGAGTTTATACTGTGATTTATTTATCTAATTGAAGATATTTTGCAGAAATTCAGATAAGCAATTTAGAGCTTTTATTTTGATATTCGAAGGGATATCATAGTGGTATCAGAGCTTTTGTGCAGATAAGAGAGCCCCTAAGTAAGGGACATTACAGTGGTATCAGAGCTAAATCCTGCCATCCTGAGGGTTTGACAGATCTTATGCAGCCACAAGGGTTGGGACCACATGGGTATTTCACGCGCAGTAAAGCTTTACTTGAAGGCACTCAAGTTCTAGAACAACCGCCGAAAGACATGGGTGACGATATTGGTAGGGCCCGTATTCCTCATCATCTGAGAGATCAAGATGATCCAGAGGTTTTGCTTGCTCTTAGAGAACTACGAGAAGGGCAAAGGCAGAATAACCAGGTATTACAGCAGTTGGCAGCAGCACTGTCGAGATTGGGTACTCCGAGGAGACATTCCCCACACCGTGAAGATGTCAGGAGTGATGCAGGATCACAGAGAGGTCATGGGACTGTTTCTCGTATAGCGAATAGGCCTACTAGGCCTATCTTTGTGAGACAGGAAGCAGAGGAGGTGATAGCAGGTGAAGAACATGAGGAGGAATTTATAGACACATTTAGGGCAGCAACTGACGAGTGGGAGTCATTACCACCTGTGGTCAGGGAGATGATTAATTTTGACCGATTCCTCACACAAAGGAAAGAACATTACCGAGGTCGACAGAATGGGAGACCAAGACCCCAGAACAATGATCTGAAGCATGCTACGAGTAGGCTCACACTAGCGACATTTGACGGTAGTGGTAAGGTGACAGCACAGGCCTGGGTTAGTAAGCTGGATACATTTCTCACATTGTGACCGATGGGTGAGGAAGATGCTATCAGATATGCAACACTACATCTTGAGGGAGTAGCTCACGATTGGTGGCACCATGGGATGGTGACACTCCATCATGATCGGATCACTTCTTATCAGGAGTTTGTGGACAGGCTGGTAGAGCGTTTTGACAGGAGGGATCCAGAGTCCTATTTTCGAGAGTTGGCACAGTTGCGCCAAAGCGGCAGTCTAGAGTCTTACATTGGTGACTTCCAGAAGTTATCAGTTATGGTTCCTGACATTTCAGAGAGGCGACTAGTAGTACTCTTCATGGAGGGGTTGACAGAACCATTGAGAGGTTGGATCAAAGGCTTTGATCCTCCTTCATTACAGGTAGCTATGAAGAAGGCGCGCAGTATGGAGATGGCAGCCCCATCAAGTAGATCTAACTCCAGAGGTACTTCTTCATCTAGAGACCATAAGCACTCCAACGGGGATACAGAGAGACCGGATTTTAACATAGATAAATCCGGGGTTAAAAATGATTCAAAAGCCAATCCAGCAGCACCACCTTTGGATCGTGAGGCGCTTAATGATCTACGCAGGAAGAAGCTTTGCTTTTACTGCAAAGGTCCATATGATATCCATCATGATTGCCCTTTGAGGCCTAAGGGCAAAGCAAATCGTGTGATGTGGGTGTATTATGAGGATGAGAAATTAGAAGATTCCAAACAGCAGGATAGTTATGAGGAGGCAGAGGCTTCAGAGCCTAAGGCAGAGGCAGATTTAGAACTTCATATACAGGAGGCACGCCTATCCAGCATTCAGTCGGATGAGTCATTCAGACTCCGTGGAGTTTTGGCAGGGCAGAAGGTTACCACCCTTCTTGATATAGGAGCCACACATAATTTCATAGATGCTACATTTGTGGAGAAGCGTGGACTCACTACCGAAGGTTTTGAGGGAATTAGAGTTAAGGTAGCCAATGGTCACACTCTTAGGTGTGAGCGCATGATTAGAGACCTCCCATTGCGCTTGAACAACTATGAGTTCAAGGCTAATTATTTTGTAGTGAACATGGGGGACATAGAATTAGTCTTGGGTATGAAGTGGCTTCATTCATTTGAGGAAGTTACTCTTCATCTCAAAGATATGGAGGTTCATTTTCAGGTTGATGGGAAAACACATATTCTTAAGGCAATACGAGGCAGCAGCTTCAAACATATGTTTTTTCATCAGATGGAGGTGCCTATACTACATGACATGATAGAGTGCAATGATGAGTGCACATTGGCACCAACACAGGAGAGATATGAGGACGAGCTTTGTCTTGAGGTGAGTTCAGTTCAAGAGTTAGCACATGTGGTAGAGTCTCAGCTTTCTTCTACAGGTGGGTCACATGTTGATGACGATATGCGTACAGGAGACAGAGGTGATGTGATGCCATTGGATGAGAGTGGTGATGGACAGGGCTTGGAGTTTGTGTTGGTTGACAACACTGTAGATCGAGACTTCATTTGGGATCCAGGTATTCAGCGATTGCTTGAGGGCAAGCAATTTCAGGAGGGGCGGATTGTCATGTCCCCTTTTTAGTTGACATGTGCAGAGTAGATGATTAGCCTATTATGCGACCCTCGTAGGCTGATGAGGTGGATAGAGGGTCTTGATGGAGCTGGGCTTGGCTTTCGTTTGGGCTCTTTAGGACATGAATTAAAGGAGATATTAATATTTGATTGATTTAATCAAATATTAATTATTTGGTCCAATTTTAATTAATTATTAATTATTAATTATTAATTATTTATTATTGGGTCTAATTTTAGGATCCTCATTCTAATTTAAGAATTGGTCTAATTTTAAGACCCTAGTTCTAAATTAAGGAAGCCCCAGTCTAATTTAAGGGAATCTAATTTTAGCAAGCACACCTTTGGAGGTGTATAAGAATCTCTCATGGAAGAGAGTTTGTAACCATGCATATGAACAACCGATCTATTGCCAAATTGAGAGATAACTTCACCCAGAAGTTATCATAGTATTACAGGTATTTGAGAGATAACTTCACTCAGAAGATATCACAAGGGTTTACAGGTATTTTCATTATTTTTGGGTTTTGATTCAAGAATTATCCAGATATAGATCTTTTGTATTAGCCCATAATTCTACAGATCAGGATCAAGCATACAGGTTGTGTTATATCAGCGGCCGTACGAATTCCGTACAGATCTGTGAAAATCCATACGCATTAACAGAAAGTACAGGTACCGACATCGGTGAACAGATACTTATAGAGACCGACATCGGTTGACATACAACCGACATCGGCGAGATAACGACTACAGATCGACCGACGACGGCAGTATAACCGACGTCGGCGACTGTGTTTTTTACACAGCAGGCCAAGACGAACCACATTCAGAATTATTTCCCAGTTTGTAGAATATTTAGGCTATTTAGGCCGTACTTTCAATATTCTTTGTATACTTGACAAAGGATCTCTATTGTAAGCTTATAAGCAAATAAATAAGAGTTTATACTGTGATTTATTTATCTAATTGAAGATATTTTGCAGAAATTCAGATAAGCAATTCAGAGCTTTTATTTTGATATTCGAAGGGATATCACAGTGGTATCAGAGCTTTTGTGCAGATAAGAGAGCCCCTAAGTAAGGGACATCACAATATTATCAAAAAATTCTTTTGTCATCTTTTCAATGTTTCTTCCAAAAATGATGTCATCAACTTATACCACAATAATCAATTGATGCTCACCTTCTATTTTGATGTAGATATTATTGTCAGCAAATCCTCTTTTGAAACCTTGATATTACAGGTACTTATCAAGTCTTGCATACCAAGCTCTGGGGGCTTGTTTCAATCCATACAGTGCTTTCTTCAATCTGCATACATGGTTACTAATATGTGAGAGAATAAATCCCTCAAGTTACTCAATGTAGACCTCTTCTTCTAGATTCTCGTTTAGGAAGGTAGATTTGACATCCATCTAGAACACTTTGAAATTTTTAAACATTGCATATGTAAGAAACATTATAATAGCCTCTAGCCTTGATACTAGTGCAAAAGTTTCTTTAAAATATATTCCCTCAATTTGAGCATATCTTTTACATACTAATCTTACTTTATTCCTGGTCACTTCTCCATTTTCATTCAACTTATTTTTGTAAACCCATTTTGTTCTTATCTCATTGTGATCTTTTGGTCTAGGCACTAATTCTCAAGTATCATTATTTTCTATCTCATTTAATTTTTCATTCATTTCCTTAACCCAATGCTTATCATGTCTATCTTCTAAAAAAGTTCTAGGCTAAATTTTAAATAACAAATAAAAATTAACTTACTCAGATTCACTTACCATTGTTCTTATGGTGTGAATTCTTTCATTTATGTCCTTGATGATGTCACTTTCATTATGATTTATCTAAACATATTTGGATGGGGTTTTGGTTTCCTTTTTCTCCTTTTCATCTTTATTTGATTCTTCAAAATCTTCCACTTCAATGATTTTAGGAATGTCTACTAGATCACTGATTCTTTGTGTTCCATCTTCTTCTATCCTGACACTTTCACTTTTAATTATTTTTTTGGTTCTTTTGTTATAACATTTATAAGCTTTACTTTTACAAGAATAACCAAGAAATACACCTTCATCTACTTTGGATTCAAACTTGCCAATTTTTTCATTGGTTCTCTTTATGAAGCATCTATTACCAAAAACTCTAAAATAATCAACTATTGCTGGTTTGTCTTTTCATATCTCATAATGAGTCTTGTCACTATTGACTCTTAATAATGCTCTATTTTAAATATGCACTGATATAACAACTACTTCTCTCCAATATTTATCTAGTATCTTGTATTCATTTAGCATTATCCTCACCATTTCTTGAACTATTTTATTTCTCCATTCAACTACTCCATTTTGCTATGGAGTTTTGGTTGTTGAATAATGTCTTTTTATTCCATGGTCTTCAAAAAAATCAATAAACTAATCTGACATGAATTCTCCTCCTCAATCTGATCTTAAACACGTAATCTTTAAACTTGTTTTAGTTTCAACTAATGCTTTGAATGCTTTGAAATGTCTGAAAGCTTCTAATTTTTTCTTTAAAAATATTTCCCAAGTTATATGTGAAAAATCATTTATAAGAAACATGAAATATTTATCATCTTAGTTACTTTGAGTTCTCATAGGTCCACATAGATCAATGTGAACAAGCTCTAACATATAAGTGGTTGAGTACTCTTTTATTTTGAACCACCTTCTAGCCTGCTTCCCATGTTGATAAGTTTCATAAAACATGTTGGATGACTTTGTAATATTTGGAAATTTTTTGACTGATTGCTTCTTGATGATGTTGATAATATTTTCAAAATTTATGTGTCCCATTCTCCTTTGCCATAGCAAACTTTCTTCAATCTGAATCAAACAAGATCTTTTAACTTTGATGTCTGATGACATATATAAATTATTGCCTATTCTTTGAGTATCTACAACCAACACATTTGAATTTTTTCTCCTAATTTCACAAACTTCTACATAAAAATTTAGTGTGTGCTCCTAATCACACATTTGAATTACACTTAAAATATTATGCTTAAGAATTTCTACATACAATTTTTTTTCAATTTTAGTTCTACCATTATCCAAACTTAGTGTACCTTTTTTGGCAATTCTGGTAGTAGTATTATCTCTAAATTTTATTATGACACCATTGATCTTCTTTAAGGTTATAAACTTGATTTTGTCTCCTATCATGTGCCTTGAACATCCACTATCAATGAACCATGGCTTTTCTTCATTTCTTGCATGGAAAGCTATCTGTACCAACATAGATTTTTAGGTTGTTTCTTCTGCCATAAACTTGTCTAAACTTTGTTCTTGATGAATGGAGCCTTAAACTTTGGTCCTTCTTGACTGACTTGAACATGCCTCTATAGTATCAAGTAATGTGTTTGAAGTTGTTTTACTTGTAACATATTATGGCCTCTTCATTAAAGTCTGATTGAGGAGAAAAATAGTTATGGCTTCTGATTGACTCTGCATGACTTTTCTTCTCTTTATTTCTTAATTTGTTAGCCCTTTTTTGACATTCTATTTTCTTATTACCATATCCATTATAATAAAAATAGTAACCATAAAAATAGATCCTATTTTGTATCTCTGATTTGATTATCTTTTGTATCTCTGTTACTTTTAGCCTTCTTTGTTTGAGATTTCCTCTATATTCTTAACTTTTTCACTTTTTATTTCCTCTTTTGTAAGAGCTTTAGCATAGCTCTTTTCTTTTTCCTTGTCTATGAAAGTAGTGGCCTCCCCTTTCTCTTTTTCAAATCTGATACCTATCTTATCTGACATTGATATTTGACTTTCTAATATATTATTCAACATATTAGTTCTATTCTCAAATTTTGAATCATTGGTAGTTTTATCATTGATTACTTTATTTGTTTTCCTAAGATATACTTTTAAATAAGCAATTTCAATAACACACATTTCATATTTTTTACTTACTTTTTGTAACTGTGCTGTTAGATATTCTTCATTCTTCTTAGCTTCTTCAAAGTATGCTTATAGATCTTCAATTGTTTTCTTTGAATATTATTTATTTTTCTTGATCTGGAGCTTTAATCTTTGACTCTTCTTCTCAAGAGATTTTAACTCTTCTAAGACACAAATGAGTTCT
Source organism: Torreya grandis (assembly GCA_037957365.1). Taxonomy (NCBI): domain Eukaryota; kingdom Viridiplantae; phylum Streptophyta; class Pinopsida; order Cupressales; family Taxaceae; genus Torreya; species Torreya grandis. The sequence goes on along the minus strand of JARHVA010003747.1, from coordinate 1,147,295 downwards.
CATTTTAGATTCACTTTGACTTCATCCTATTCTTCTTCTTGATCATTTGTACTTTTTCTTGTAGTGGTATCTTCATGTATGGCCATGAATATAATTTCTTATTCTTCTGAATCACTGAATCTACTATCTTCAACTAAGCTAGGATCTTTAAATACAAACTCTTCTTCTCGAATCCCTTGAATTTTAATTTGAAATTCTTCTTGTATGTAGACTTTCCTTCCTCATTTTCACTATTACCCTTATTTGAGCACTTAGCTACAAAATGTCTAATATTTTCATAATTAAAATATTTAAAAGGTAATTTTTATTGATATTTACTTGTACCTTTTTTTATATTACAAATGAATAAAGTTCTATTGTCATCTTCATCATCACTAGAACTGTCACTTGATTTTTGAATCTTAGCCTTCTCTTTCTTTGATGTCTTGAAAGCAACTTATCTCTTTGAGGGTTTCTCTTATTTGGTTCACATCTCATATACCATAAGAATACCATGTAGCTCATCCATCTTTAGCTTGGATAAATTCTTCATCTCTTCAATTGCCAAAATTTTTGCATCATATCTCAATGTTAGAGATCTCAAAACTTTTTGAACCACAATTGATTCTTCTAACTTTTCTCTAAGACCTTGAATCTGATTAACTATTTGATCAACTCGTAAAAGATAACTTGCTATATTTTCTCTCTTCCTTATTCAAACTCTGAAACTATCTTTTAAAATCTTGAAGCTTAGCTTGCTAAACCTTTCCATCACCCTTGTAAATATTCTCAAGTTTTACTCGGGTTTCATTAATAGATTTACATTGCATAACTTTAACAAATTTTGATTCACGTAAACCACATAAAATAATATTTAAAGCTTTAGCATTATTTTCATTTGCCTTCTTTTCTATCAGAGTAGTTATAAGAGTCTGTCTCTCTTCATATTCCTCCACCACTGCTTTCCAAATGTTGAATCCAAGGGCCATCAAATAAGTCTTCATCCTTATACTCTAAAAAGCATAATGTGTCCCATCAAACAAATGTGCCTTATTTATAAAAAAACCTTCATGTGATCTAGCCATTGTACTTTCCTGATCTACCTTCAAGCTATAAATTTGTTTCTAAAGGCACTGCTCTGATACCAATTGTTAATTACAAAATATATTGAGGGGGGTGAATCAGTATATTATATATCTTTTTACTCAATCAAATTTTTTTCTTTAACCACTTAACCACACATTCAATATATGCAATAAAATTGAAACAATAATATGCACCACACAAGAGAGAGAGACCATATTTTTATGTGGAAATCCAAAGTAGGAAAAACCATGGAGAAAAATCTTAAGTATATGAATGAACACCAACTCAAATTACAAAGTTCGCAAGCACCAACTTGAAAGAGCACCAAACCCTTTTTTCGACCACCAACACAACTTATTTTTTAGCACCAACCTATAGGAGCACCAACCCCTTGCAAATATTTGTGAGCACCAACCCCTCTTGTGTATAAAACACAACTATGTCTCAATGTTGTTTACTCAACAAATGATAGAACTCTACAATAACTCGTACTTTTCTCTCTTCGAAAAAAAATACAAACCATGCACACTCTTGCATATTCCAAATGGCTTCTCAAGCCTTTAGTTATAGCTTTCCAAATGACCTTTGGCATTAACCCTTTGTGACCCTTCAATCCTCAATGGAGAATGGTGCCAAACTTGCATGACCCTTCATATCCTTGCATTTGAAAAGTCATATGGTGACCTTTCATAAGCAAATGCATCCTTTCTTATTTTGTCTTTATCTTGGTGACTTTTTGTATTGCTCAAAGTGTCTTTTTATGGAAAAATGCACCATACCCTCTTTTGTCTTCACATGGTGACTCTTGGAATTCCTCAAGATGACTCTTCATGAGAAAATGTGTCCCATTCCTCTTTCGTCTTTACTTTGTCACAATTTGACTTCTCCATGGGCCCTATTTTGACTTAAATGCAACAAAAAATATATTTGTTAATATTAAATAAATATTAACAAACATTAGCTAAGATATGAATATTAAAAACATCATTATATGTAATGGAGCATTTATCACCAATGCTAGACCTTTGACATCAATGACAATATTTTTAACAGGTACGATCCCTTGGCAAAAGAGAAGGAGGAAGCCACTTTGAAATATATGGAGGTAATTTTGTGGTGTTAAAAGTATGTTGTAATTCATTTGGCTCATCATCATTAGAATCTATAAGAGTCACTTATAAATTAGGATTCATATTGATGAACTCAAGTAAAAGAGCATTATTAATTTTAGGGATTGTAGGAACATAATATTGTGATTTAGGATTTAGTAATTAGATACTCCATGGGTTGGGATTAGCTTCATTCTTATAAAATTTATGATTATGTAGAAATTTAATGCATTAACTACCATAAAAAGCAATGGCCCTCATTTGATGAGTCCATGGATGACCAGGGAGTATGTTATATGATAAAGGAAGATCAAGAACCATGAGTTTAATTCAAATGGTCTTAGGACCAATGGTTAAGGGAGGCCATATACAACCAAGTGTATTTTGATTAGTCTTGTCAAAACCATGAAAAATAAGATGGGTTTGTTTAAGTTGACCTTTTTTATAACCAAGTTGTTATAGAATCCATAAAGAGGTCACATTAATACTAGAACCCTCTTCAACTAGAAATTTTTGAATAAGGGTGGTATTAATGGCTATTTTGATGAAGAGAGGTGGATCATCAACATGAAAAAGGATTTCATCATTAATCATGTCCTCTTCAAAGAATTCAATGGAAGGCTTGGGAGAGGGACACATAGATTCAATGGTATTAATGTTAGTTGGTTGAGAATAAATAGAAGGTGGTTCTTCATCTAAAGAAGATGGATCTTCAATCTCTTAGATATGTTGCATAAGGAATTTATGATGATAAGGTAAAGAGTGAAACAATTCCATAAGAGGAATCTTACATAATATAGAGTTAAGTTCCTCAAGAAAATTCTAATGAGATTTAGAAGAAGAGCCACAAGGTTTAGAAGGCAAATTTGACTTTGGAGGAATAGATGTGGTTAGAGGATTAGAAAGAGGAAGTAGTTCCTCAGGTGCTTTTGATTTAATATTTATGGTGGTAGTATCTTTAAGCAATTGTTCTTCCAAAGAAGGTTTCCTAGGCTTGGTAATAGGATATTTATGAGCTAAATTTTGATGATAATTGACCTTATCTGTATTGACATATTGAGAGTTGTTAAAGTACTGGTCATAATTAGTGTCAATTGCAAAAACATCCTTAGAAGTTGATTGATTATGAGAAGAAGAGTTTTGGTTATCAAATGTAGAAGGTTTTGAGGATTATTGTTTTTGAGAAGCATTAGTGTATTCTTGATGATGTCAGGGGATCTCTAGCTCTACCAATTAGAGCACAATTGATTACTTTCTTATATGCAATTAAACACGGAATTATACCAGAATGATAAAGTAGCTAGAAACTTGAGACAACAAAGAATTTGAGAGACAATACACACTCTTGTATTAAATACTACTCGAAGAAAATACAATAAGGAAGATGCCACTTCTTCCTCCACCTCAAAGGCTTGCCACACCTCAAGACCTTCTTCCCTCTCTCTCTTGCTCAACACAACAACTCTAAAGCCTGAGTTGATATCCCTCCTTGAATGCTTCAGCTGATCTCCTTGACCTTACACCTGTAGATCTTCTTGACCTTGCTTGCTTCAATGCTTTTACTTGATCAATTTGATAATTACAATACATGCCTCATGGGTCCTTAAATAGAATCCCATGGTTAAAAAAATAGAAATCTAACTACTAAAATTAGACGCACAGCTCACGACTTAAATTAGCCCCTTAGCATGCAAACACTCGGTTCAACTAACTGTTCGTGCAACGAACAGTTCTGGACCGCACAGGCGATCGACGCCGGTCCCTGCTTGTCTGGTGCTACCGACGTCAGCCGACTCTCTGCCGTCACTGGTTTCCTTCTCCACTGTCTGTGACTGACGTCGGTCATACTACTGACGCTGGTGGCTCTGGTTATTCAGCATCCTTCCTTGTGTCTACAAATAGTTGAAGCTTTTAGCTCCACACCTTAACAATCTCCCACTTGGAGATAAACAGCTGTAACTTGTACCTGTACTTGTACACCATCTATTTTGTTCTTTAGGCTCTGTATCCCTCTTCAATGTCACTCTTGAAGACCAACCACCATGTAAACCTGTGATGCAATACCTATCTCTTATGCCACAAGAATTTTGCTGCTCTCAAATTATCCATGACATACTTCTGAACCAACTCTACCCTTAGCTCAAAAAACTCCCTGTATATGAAACCCTGCAACAAGTAACACAATACAGTAACAGGATAATGTAGCTAATATTATCCAACCTGGTAAAGATAAAATACAATGGTCAAACCTCCATTGTTCTGCAGCATAATCAAGACCATATACCATAGCCTTCTGTCTCATGTGTCCATCCACTCTCTTCTCTAAAATGGGAATCCATCCCTCTATCCAGTGCTTTTCTTCCAGCTGACAACTCTACCAACAAATACCTGTTTGGTTCTCCAAGGACTCACACTCCTCATCCATGCCAAGCTCCCACTATTTCTGGATTCTACTTGCATTGCTTCTTCCATCTTCCTAGTTTGTGACTATCAGTAAGCAATATAAAGAAGGTGAACAATGAATATGAGGTTCACATACCTTTCCTGACCTCCACATGGGTGTTTGAGACTTATTAATTCACCCAACATCCGTTTCAGTGACCAATATCGGCCATCTCCCAGTCTGCTCCCAACCGATGTCGGTTCCCTGCACTGACCCTGACTATCAACATCATTTCCCTGGCTGACACCAGCGTCCCTCCTGCCGACGTCGGTCCTTATGACCAACGTCGGACTTCTCCAGTCCAACCTACCAACCCTGCTGGTCTGCACATGACCGATGTCGGTATCTGGATGACTGACGTCGGTGCCAAGCGACCGACATCGGTGTCTGTGTGTTCCTATAAGTGATGAAATTTTCATCTGCGAGCTCTTCTTGGATCAAACCTCTATCCTTGCTGCCCTGCTCAGATTTATATAGCTCCTGTGACTGATCTCTGTCCTTCATCTCCTCCATAAACACCAAGGCTTCTTTGTTCCTGTCAAAAGCATCAAATTTCCTCTTTCTGCAATGAAATGTATCTATGCTTTCCGAATTTGAACACATACCTTTTGAATCAAGAACTTCCATTCCCTTCCTATTCTTGTGACCAAGCCTATTAGGCCACATCTTCGAATCTACACCAGAAGTAGAATCAGTAATATAAGTAGACAGATAAAGAGTATCTACTTTCTTACCTCTTGCTAGAACAAGTGCTCCCTTGGTAACCTTCCAAGAATCCGATGTGAGGGTTATTGTGCATCCCTCATCTCCCAACCTTCCTACAAAAATTAGACTCTGCTTCAGAATTGGAACATGCATGACCTCTTTCAACACCCACGTGTTGTCAATCTGCAATCTCAGCTGCACTTTCCCTTTGCCAACTATCTGACAAGGCGTACCATCCCCTAAATAAAGAACTCCAAAGTCTCCTTGTTCATATTCGTAGAACAAATCTCTGTTTGGGGATGCATGAAAAGATGAACCAGAATCTAGAATCCATGATCCTACCTGACTATCTGAAGAAAGTATGAGAGCATCCTGCATCACAATATTTGCATCCTTTGCTTCTTCCATACCTGCATGTTGATTCTCTTTATCTCTCAACCAACACTCCTTTGTATGTCCTTTCTTTCCACAAAACTAGTAGGTAATACCTTTAGACTCGGATCTCCTTCCCGACCTTGATTTCCCTTGCTCAACCTTCTCCCTTTGCCTTTCCCTGCTTTCTGCACTTAGAGCATTCCCTGATGATTCACCTGTGCTTCTCCTGCGTATTTCTTCATTCAATATCACACTCACAACATCATCAACTTTTAAGATTTTAGAAGCAGATGCAAAATTACTTGCTGCCATAACCATACCGTCCCAACTTTTAGGCAAAGAACATAAAATCAAAAGAGCCTTTACCTCATCATCAAAAACAATATTGACTGAAGCTAGTTAGTTTACCAAACCATGGAAATCACTGAGATTAGTATGTACCGATCCACCTTCCTACATTTGCAAAGAAAATAGCTGCTTCATAAGATATACCTTATTAGAAGCTGAGGGCTTTTCGTATAAATTTGCCAAGGACTTTATCAACTCTTCCGTTGTCTTACACTGTGATAAGCTGGAAATCACAGAAGATGCAAGGCTCAACCTTATGGAACCGAGAGCCTTTTGATCAAGAACATTCCATTCTTCATCCTTCATATCTGTGGGCTTGCATGGAACCCCACCCAACAGTAAGTACAAATCCTTTTGATACAGATAGTCCTCAATATGCATCCTCCAATGTTGATAATTCTTGCCGTTAAACTTCTCCATTCGTAGCCTACTTTCTTCTGCCATTGCTGAACTCCCACTCAATCAGAGAACCCTGTGAATGACCTATAATAAAAAAACAATACCATGCTTCCTGCAAACCGTAGCTCTGATACCACTTGTCAGGGGATCTCTAGCTCTACCAATTAGAGCACAATTGATTACTTTCTTATATGCAATTAAACACGAAATTATACTAGAATGATAAAGTAGCTAGAAACTTGAGACAACAAAGAATTTGAGAGACAATACACACTCTTGTATTAAATACTACTAGAAGAAAATACAATAAGGAAGATGCCACTTCTTCCTCCACCTCAAAGGCTTGCCACACCTCAAGACCTTCTTCCCTCTCTCTCTTGCTCAACACAACAACTCTAAAGCCTGAGTTGCTATCCCTCCTTCAATGCTTCAGTTGATCTCCTTGACCTTACGCCTGTAGATCTCCTTGACCTTGCTTGCTTCAATGCTCTTACTTGATCAATTTGATAATTACAATACATGCCTCATGGGTCCTTAAATAGAATCCCATGGTTACAAAAATAGAAATCTAACTACTAAAATTAGATGCACAGCTCGCGACTTAAATTAGCCCCTTAGCATGCAAACACTTGGTTCAACTAACTAACTATTTGTGTAACAAACAGTTTTGGACCGCATAGGTGATCGACGCCAGTCCCTGCTTGTCTGGTGCTACCGACGTCGACCGAATCTCTGCCGTCACCGGTTTCCTTCTCCACTGTCTGTGACTGACGTCGGTCATACTGCCGATACCGGTGGCTCTGGTTCTTCAGCATCCTTCCTTGTGTCTGCAAACAGTTGAAGCTTTTAGCTCCACACCTTAACAGATGATGATTTTTTTATCATGGTTTCATGGTCGAATGAATCACCAAGCATGTAAGAAACAACACATTTAGAAATACCTCTACAAAATTTATGAGAATGCCCAATGTTAGCATGAAACCAACAAAAGAGATTGGGATCATACCACTTAGGAGGAGCATTAGGATATATGAGAGGTTTAGAGGGTGGTAAAAATCATCTCATTTGATGTACCAAAAGAGGTATGTGAGATGGTAAAGGAATATCAATTTTGGCAATTCCTAGTTTAGTTTGAGAAGTGTTACTAGTGATAGTATTGGATGTTTGAAAAGATCCTTTAAGAAGTTTAGAATTAGGTTTGAATTGCTTCATAATAAAGTCTTGCCGTTTAGCTTGGTTAAGAGCTTCATTAGGAGTTTGAGGAGCAAAAGTTTGAACCTTGTATTGAATAGTGGGAGTTAAAGCACTAATAATTTTTTTGAATAGGTTATCATTAGGCATATTATGATCATCTTTATGAGCTAAGGATTTCCATGTTTTAATAAATTCATTAGCCAATTCGTTAGGAGATTTCTTAGTATTTATGAAATGGCTAATAGAGTTCTTAAGATCATTGTGTTGAAACTCTTTAACTAAAGGATTGACCAGATCTTCAAGTTTCCAAATAGAATGTTGGGGTAATTGATTATAAATTTCTAATACATCACTAGCAAAAGATTCAACTAAGAGTTTAGTAGTAGAAAATATATTAGTTTGGATCCACTCTTTGTAGAGATTACCAAAGGCTTTAATAAATGAGGTGGGGTCTTTAGTCCCATCATATTTGATAGTTGGTGATATGTTACTGATGCCAATAGATACATTAAAGAGAGAGAAAGGCTCATTTTAGAGGGTTTGAAGCATCTTGTTATTCATTATTGGTTGAGGAATAACATTACCTGAGGCATCTCTAAGAGGTAGAGGAATGTAGTTAGGATTATCTTGAGGATGCATGATTGGAGGTTGATTATCCACATTGATCAAGTGTTGTTGAAGTTGCATCATGTGATTGGTATTAGAATTTTTCATAATGTTCATTTGTTGAATCATTTGGGATAATAATTGGGTTGTATCAGGTGGTGGGTTGGTGTTAGAATGAGCACTTGCTAAAATGTTGTTGGGGGGAGGATTATTAGAAGAAGGGTTATTAGTGGGATTATTAAATAAAATTATGTCAATCACTCCCACATTAGTTTCAAGATTTTGAGAGGTTTATTGGTAGGTGTATAAAGGATTGGATCTATCAAATTCATCTTGAGGTGTTATTTTAACCATGTTAGAATATGTAGATGAAGGAGGACAAGAAATGCCCCAAGAGTGAAGGTGTTCTTGGGAGGAAAAGAAATGGAGAAATGAACATCCCATATAGGATCTAAATGGATTAAGACTATCCTAAAAGATTTTGATAGAAGACCTCATTTTAACTAGAGGGAAATGAATAGAATGTAAATTGAAAGAGGTGAAGAATTAGGTTAATAAATAGGGAAAGCTAGAAATAGAATTGGGTTGACTAGGTCAACCTAGTATAAAAACAAGACCTATATAATGTATTGGGTTTACCAAGTCAACCTAACACAATGAAAAGGGGTAGAAAATAGGGTCTGTGATGGTAAAGGGTTGACCAAGTTGACCTAATTTAATAGACAAGAAAAAATAAAAGATTGATGATAAAATGGGAAATAAAACAAGATAATTTTGTAGCTAATCTAGGAAAGTAAATGCTAAAAGTAAATAGACAATCAATTAAATTGATGCTGACCAATCCAATTAATGCACATAAAGCAAAACCTTGCACTAATTATGGATAATGCAAGTTATTGCATACACAATTGAGAAAAGAGCAAGCAGACAACTTGGAAAGTAAAGCTAGCTAATTATTTAACCTAGAATGTTAATTAGATTATTAATAATAGTTTTAAATGATAGGGAGTTGGCTATAAGAAAGGTATTAGATAAAAATGTATGGATGGTGGAGACACTATAATTTAGCACCCTTGCTTTATTCTACCATCTTTTAGGCTATCATTTTAATAATTAAATGTAGATGCTAGAAATTTGCACCATAGCCTGAAATCCTAAAATAAGATAAGTCTGAAATGTGGTAGAAACCTCCAAAAATCTATATTTTTCATCTTAACTCCTGGAGGTCCCAAACCCCTCTCAAGCATCCTAAAAGTATATACATAAAATATAACTTAAAGTATAAGAAACTAAATGTCTATAGTTAAATGTCAACTTATACTTAAATGTTTATTTTATGTATATATCCTCTATTTACCCATGGTAGTTAATCTTATTAATTACTATTTACCATCCCTAACCACCCAAAATATTTTAAATAATCAAAATACTAAACATCAAATAAAACCAAAACATAATAAACCTTCTAACAAACTTATCCCATGGTTAAAACAACCTGAACAATGTCAGAAGTCATTTTAACCCTCTTTTACCCTATGCCAACCCATTAGAATGACTTTGCATTTAGCTTCACCTATTTCTATAAATCAACATCAATCCTCCATGATCGATGTCAATCGGTTAGGATCGACATTGATCCATTTATATACAAAAGACCTCCATAGCTCGAGATGGAATGGGATTGCACTTGTGGAACCTAAAATGCTACCAAAATCTCATTGTAACCTACGTCTAGACTTGATAAACAACCTAAAATCTTATGGAACTTTTGTTGGAGAGATTATCAAAGGTTTTTGAAGGTTTCTCTATCTCATCTTGTTAAGTTCATTTTCAGCCATCAAAGGTTAGTTTTCCACTTTAAATTTGTTTACATTTTAAATCTATGATATTTTATGTCTATTTTACATTTAGTTTTTATTATTTTTTACTAATTTAGGCCATCATTATAGTATTTTTATAGTTTAACATGTTTACATAGAATCAACATCGATTCATCTGAATTGACATCGATCACGTAGAATTGACATTGATCCTCTAAGATCATCATTGATCCCTATCAGATTATAAAAATATCTCTTTAAATAGTTTGTTTTGCATCTTCAGCATGTTTTAAATCTATATTTTATTGTCTAAATATCTCTCCTAATTTGTTGATATCCATTATTGAAACTTAGCAAAGCAATTATACATCTTATCCTAATCCATTTATCTTATCTCTTAATCAAAGATAGTCTACATTTATCTAATCTTTATTAAGTTGTATGTTGGTGTTGTTTATACTTGCATCTATTATCTTTTATATTTTGTCTGTTATCTTGAATAATCCATAATAATTTATTTTTATCAAATTATCATTTTACATTATTTATATCTTGTAATCCATGTCTTTGTAATTTCATGCTTATTCATATAAACATTATCGAGAACAATGGGATGACATCCATCTAAGAAAGCATGTCACTTATTAGGACTGGTTTGTAACTAGGCATCCCACTCATCTTTATATTAATCCATTTTTCATGAGTTAATGTGATTTTTAGGTCATTCCTCCCTAGCCAAAGAGGAGTTCTCACAAAGCTTGATCAATGGTGCGAAACCAACCTTCATCTCTAGGTAACTCTAAACCCTACATGTACTTTGTTTTTAGTCTTAATTAAATCACATTAAAGAAGCATAAAAACTAATCAAATAGATGGTTTCAATTGAGTTTAGGATGAAAGGGAATGTAGTGGTAGTGATACAGGCTTGGTATTGGGGCCTACTCCCTCACTTCACACACTACAATGATAAGGGTGTCAGGTGCTTCACCAAAATATACCATTAGCTACGCTTTATACTTGACCAAAGCATAAATTTAGCTTCCCCTTTAGTGATAAAATATAAGTAGGTTGGCCTAGGTAGTCACATGTTAAAATGCTTTTTAATGTTATGTGATTTAGCCATGTGTGCATAAAACAGAAATAGTAAAACTAAGCAGTTAATTGAAAACCTCCTAATTAGACTATGTTAACTATTCTAAGCATGCAAAAAATTGAAAGAAAATATGTGATTAACATACAAGGTGAATTCTAACTTTGAAACAAGGTACAGTGAAAATATTATATGCATAACATATAGAACTAGGTTGACAGGGTTGAACTAGTACTGGTAAAGATAGGGTTTAGAAAACCTACTAGGTTGACTAGGTCACCCTAGTTGTTTTAGACAACACATAGAACATAGAACTAGGTCGACCAACTCAATCTAGTTGGCTATGTAGGGATGGTTTTAAAGACTAAAAATTTGAAAGGAAAGTACAAAATAGAAAGAGATAGAGAATAAAACACTGACCTTGATGGTTTGGAGATGGAAATGAAGGAGATTATTGATCAAGAAACTTGGAGAAAATTGATCTAATCTGTAGAAATGTATTGAGTTGGTCAACTTAGCTATATATAAACCTACTAAAAAATGGATGAAAATGTGCTAGGTCAACCTGATCAACCTAGTAGGCTGAACTAAAAGTCTTAAAAGTGATGAAAAATTGTACTAGGTCGAGATGATTGATCTAGTTGCCTATTCTTGTGCATAGAGAAAAATAATTAGGTCGATAAAATCAAACTAATATATCAAAATATATGATAGAAATGATGACAAAAAAATGAAATAAGTGAAATAAATATTTCAAGGGTTAGTTTCACATTGGGTTCACTAGAATGTATGAAATCATAATTATATGATGTACATGAATTAATCCTAGATCAGATAAGATAAAGCATACCTATTCTTTCGATTGGGTATACACTTATTAAGTAGGATCATGACCAATATGGGGATCCAATGGACCTGATTAAGGGATCACTTATATCACTTGTCACAACATATCAAGCTATGAATGGTTATAAATACTACAGTCTATCATAATTGCACAACCCTAAAATAGTCATATGATTCGACATTTCACTTATGTTAACAAACAAGAGAGAGTCAACTATTTTAATAATAAGAAAAGTAAACTAATCTAGTGTGAACCAAAGTTTGTGGCATAATGCGAGGGGTTAAATGCCAAGCAATCAAATATGTATAGGGAACTTCAAATAAAATAAGTATGAGTAACACCCTAATACTTAGAATATGAAGAGTAATATTATTTGAGCCAACACTTATGCTCCTTCTATCTATTAAAAGAGAGGAGAACAAAGATAAAATATACTTACATGAATGTAAACCCATCATAATTCAATCTCTCCCTTAGCCAATGGGTCTTTGCAAGAGGTCATTGTGGTTCGTAAGGATCACTTTGTTAGGCTAAAGCTTCCAAGACCTATCCACAAGACTAGATTTTCCAAAATAAGAAACCTAAGCTAAGACTCCTCAAGTATAATGGTGGAAGAGTAGATTGTGAAGAATCATGAGTGAATAATAACTCTTTTATTGCATCTTATGAAAATGAATGAAATGATCCTGTATTTATAGGTAAAACTAACCCTAAAATCATCTAGAATTTTTAGCTATGCTAGGTTGACCTAGTCGACCTAGCACATTTTTGGGCTAATGCCTAAAGTTTGTGCTAGGTTAGTCAGAAGGATAACAAACCTAAAGAGTTAAAGTGACCCTAAATTACACTAGGTTGACCAAGTTGACTTAGTTTGTTGAGTAGGTCAAAAGGGTACCAAGCAAGGAAAAGAAGGATAAAAAAGGAAAAGATTAGAGGAATGTGCAAGGGAGGAGAAATAGCTTAGGGAAAGGTTTTAGGAGATGAATGGATTGGAAATAATGTGGTAATAAGGGACAAAAATCCTATGAAGCACCAAAGGTCTACCCACCCTTTTATTGATGCACCCCTTAAGGCATTCACTTAGAGAGGTTGAGTCATGATGGGTTATTATAATATGTAAAGCATCAATATTTGATAAAAGTTAAAAATATTATGTGTATACACCATTCATTTTATGTTGGTAAAGCTTCAAGAGCTAAGGGAGTATTGGATCTAGTACATGTAGATTTGTATGGTCCAATGCAAATACCTACCCCTTCTAGATCCCATTATTTTATATTGTTGGTCGATGATTTATCTAGGAAAAAGTGGGTATAATTTATAGTGAATAAATTTGATTGTTTTTATAACTTCTATACTTGGAAATCTATGATTGAAAAGTAGGTGAGATGATCAATGAAATATCTTAGAATGGATAATGTGAGTGAGTTCATCTCAAAATAGTTCAAAGATTTTTATGCCACTGAAGTCATACATAGATATTACACTACCCTTTACACTCTACAATAAAATAGAGTTGTGGAAAAGTAAAATAGGATGATGATGGGCATGGGTCACTGTATGGTCCAAAGAAAAAATGTCCCATATAGATATTTGGTATAATTAGTGCATAAGATGATATACATCTTAAAGAGGAGTCCTACAAAAGAATTGGAGAATATGACTCTAGAGGAGGCTTGGTCAGGTCAAACTCCAAATTTAAGTGATTTCCAAATTTTTGGTTGAGTAGCTTTTGCAGTTATTCCTAGTCAAAAGAGAAGTAACTTAGATGTAAAAAGCAAAGAATACATGTTTGTTGGGTATAGTGAGTAGTCAAAGGCCTAAAGATTACTTGATGTTTCTACTAACAAAGCTATGGTAAATATATATGTCATAGTAAATGAATAGATGTCATACTTCATAGCAACTAGTATAGTTTTTGATATTGAGGCATCATTTTATTCTAATGATTCTATTATAAGTTGTGGTGTGAAAGATGAGTAATATTCTAGCTCATCAGTAGAATCACATTATAGGGAGGGAATTGATGTAGGTTATTGTGAGGTTCTAATAAAAAAACCAAAGAAGCTAAAATGGTAATCTACCACAATGGAAGAACTCAAGGAAGGAGACTTGCCACAAGGTATGGAAGGAAGAAGATTGATATCAGGAAAGCAATTTGGTAATAGAGGTGAGCATGAAAAATTTTCTCTAAGAACTATGGTTTCACATGTATTTGAGCTTAATAAATTTTTAGAGGCTAAAGGGAAGCACTAGTAGGAATCAACAAAGCAATTATAATATGATTCCTTGATGAAAAATAAGACTTGGGAGCTCATGGAGATACCACCAAGAAATAAATCCATTGGTTGTAAATGAATTTACAAGGTAAAATGAAAATTAGATGGTTCCTTAGACAAACATAAATCTAGACTTGTTACAAAAGGTTATGGACAAGAGGAAGGGGTTGATTATGAGGAAAATTTTGATTCTACTACAAAGATGGTAATTTTTCATTTGATTGTTGCTATTGCTACTCAGTTTATATGGCAGGTGCACCAAATGGATGTAAAGAGTGTTTTATTGAATGGAGATATGGAGGAGGAAGTCTACATGGTTCAAACATAGGGTTTTTAGGTTCATAATAAGGAACATCTTATTTTTAGGTTGATCAAGTCCTTATATGGGCTTAATCAGGATCCTCAAGCCTGGTATATGAAGATAGATACATATCTTAGGGAGTCTAGTTTCAAAAGGTGTAACTCTGAACCAACTCTCTATATAAAGGTGTATGGTGATGATATACTGATTCTCATTGTATATGTTGATAATATAGCCATCACTGGGAGTAGTGCTAGTCTCATTCAATAGATGAAGGCTGATATTTGTCATACTTTTGACATGATAGACTTAGGACTACTGAATAATGTTTAGGTATTGAGTTTTGGCAAGGTGATTGTGTTGTATTCATGTCATAGAATGATTATGCCAAATCATTTATGGAAAGGTTTAGAATGATATATTTTAATGAAAATCACACACTTATGGATGTTGGAGCTAAAATTTCTATTGACACTACTTTACCTCTGGTCAATGAAACAATGTATTGATAGCTAGTGGATAGTCTCATTTACCTCACTACCACTAGACTAGATATTTATTTTGTAGTGAGTTTTCTATCTCGCTTCATGTCTAAACCATAAGAAGTACATTGGCTATCTATAAAGTGGGTATTAAGATATGTCAAAAGTACTCTTGAATTTGTCATACTATATGAGAAGTATGTAGATTTTGAGCTTTCTAGATATTTTGACTCTGATTGGGTAGGATCAATAGATTCAAGAAAATATACAATAGGTTATGTATTCACTCTTGGTTTAGGATTTTTCTCATGGTAGATAAAACTACAAACTACAGTGGCATTATCTTCAATAAAAGAAGAGTATAAATCTATGGTTAGTGCAGGTTGTGAAACTATGTGGATAAAGAAAATATTATAATCTTAAGTTTGAGTCATCAGAGCCTACTCCATTTTTATAAGACAACTAGAGTGTTCTAAATATGGTGAATAATCTAGTATTACATGTTAGGACCAAAAACATTGAGTTCACCATCATTAGATCTAATAGTTGGTTACAAATGAAGACATCAGTCTCTTCTACTACCCCACTACAAAGTAGCCAGTTGATATAAAGACCAAACCACTTGGTTTAGACAAGTTCATAAAATTTAGAGATAAACTTTGTCTTGTTTCTAGTTTTGTCATTAAGGGAGGGTTTTAGCATAATTATGTATTTACCTTGGGTTATTGACTAAGGTAATAGGTCTATGGTTAGTTTCCTTAACCACTTGGGTTAAGAGGTTAGTTTGTTCTATCAAGATTATCTATTTCATGTTAGCTGACATTGGTTGTTTCACCCACCCTTTCCATGTTTCTCAGGTGGTTCATTTATTTGCCTATTTAATAGGCTTTCTTGTATGGTTTGTAGAATATGTGCTATGTAATATAGTCTTATTCTCTTTTCAATCTCTATGCTCAATCTAATAAACTTGTTGAATTAGTAATAAAAAATCATAGAGTAAAATTAGGTTCAAGTTCAAAAGAGGAAAGTAATTTATATAAGTACATTTCATTCCAATGGGAAGCATCCCCCATGCCTATTTTAATTACAGGTTTATACAATGCAAAATTTGTAAGGTGTGATAAGTGGTTTGATGAGCTTAAAATAAAGTTTGGTTAATTGAGTGAAGAAACTCATAAATTTATAAAAAAATAAAAATATTAGTACTCTAAAAGCAATTATAATCAATCATAAGACATCAGTAAAATCCAATACAGATCAACCAGTATTTTTAGTAGAAATCATTGGAAACATAGCTCTAAATACAAGAATGTTTGTAACTATGACACCATATGATGGTTCCACTAACCTTGAATATTATTTGTTGACCTAAAAAATGAAATGGTAGGCTAAAGGTGTTATAACTAATGATGCAAAGAAGAGTGATATTTTAGAAATTTGAAAGTAAATATGTAGAGTTTATATATAAAAAAATACACAAACATTAGGTCTAAAGGATGTCAAGAATAAATTTATTGGGGAATTTAAGATGCAAAAATACCCAAGCCAAACCATTTAGGGCTTGAAGGAAATCTACCAACAAATAAGAAAATTTGTTTGGGATTACGATCACAGATTCTCAGATGGTATTAATTCATTAAGCTTTCAGTTCATAGTTATAGACAAAAATAAATGTTTTATTAAAGGGATACAACCAAGAATTCAATTTTCTATCATAAAAACATAGTTCCCTAATAAGGTTTATTCTTGATCAGTTTTTATTTGAGTTGAACATATAAAATATTATGGGGAAAGTTCGTAGCCTACTAGAAGGATAACTTCTAAGATAGATGTTGTCTTGTAAAAATGCATGAATAACATGAAAGTAATAAAATTAAATTTTCTATATGGTGTATGGAGTGCAGTTAAGAGGTTCATCATAAAAATGGTTGTCCTAAGATTAAAACAACAAAGTAATATGATATTTGTTGCATAGTGGGTCATCCTACTACTAAATGTCATTTGTTGTAGCAATATATAAAATAATCACATAACATGTTTTTTAATTTTTTCAAGTCATATAATCATGATGTGAATATTTATAGAGCATTATAAGAACTATAAGAATACATTATTAGGAAATTATTTGTAGTGACAACATAATAGATCCCAAGTACAAAACCCAAATCTCCATAGTCTCCTTAGTATTAGCCTCAATGTCTCATAATTTGGACATCATGATCATCTTAGTATCAGGTTGGATGGACACCATCATGTCCACAATATCAATATGATTAGAATTCTATGTCTAGACAATAACATTCTTGATGGGATCCACTATTCCCTACAATATTCTTATGGGGGATATGAAGGAAAAAAATAAGGATGGGGTTTTAGGAGTGGGTATCGAGGAGGATATCAAGGAGGATATCAAGGAGGAAATCAAAATTAGTTATAATATAATAGACAAGCTAGAGAAACTATTGTTTTTTATCTATATAGTGAATATAACCACTTAACAAGAAATTGTATTTGAAACCAAAAGAGACAATCTATTGTGTTTAATATAGAGTATCTAAACAACACCAAATGGAGGATTATATAGTCCTAAAAAATAAGAAAAAGGATAATCTAGTGTATAATGTGAATATGGTAAGTGCACAACTTAGAGACCCTACATATCTACAAGTTATCACTCAAAACCAATACATGGAGCAAGGATTACCACCTTTGGAAATGCCATAGGAGCCCTCTGATCAATTTTTTTTCTAGGATAAGTATCCATACCCTGTGAGGGAAAAGGTTATGGTGACTGGAGTAACATTATTATTATATAATATTCAAAATCAAAATTCTTATGATGGAGATGTTACGGTCATAGATACACAAATGCATGGATGAATTATTCATTTATTAATTAAGGATGGAGTAGTGACAACTTTGACAGAACTTATAAAGATCATAAGTACTCTACATAATGAAGAAATATCACATAACATCACCAACCTATTGCATAACCTTTTAGAACACACAAAAATAGGTCAAGGGTGAACTAAAAGGGTGGTGTGGTATGTGAAAACTAAGAATTCATGTGATGTTTATTGGTTGAATATTTTGTCTATCAGCGTACTAATAAACAAAATAGCTTTGATCAGCCAAAGTAGGAAGATTAGTCATCCAAATGTGTAAGTTTATCACATCAGAAGGAGACTGCTCTCTCCTCTCATCAAGGGGAGGTTCCTTGTGGATATGCTTTATATATGTATAAATAGAAACAATACTCAAGAATAGGACAAGCCATCCATCTCTCTTTCTTTAGAGATGATGTGTACAAAACAAAGGAAAAACTCAAGGGAAATGACAGACAACACTCCTCTTCTTTTAGAATAACTATTCAGCCAACCACAAGAATACTATTGGAAATAAAAGCAGAATGAAACTGAGGGCATAGTAACCAATAGTTTGAGACACAACACAAAGTCTCTACCTGAAATGCTCAAAAGTAATATAAGAAGGACAATGAGGGCACAAAGTCTTTTCTAAGTCCTTTACACAGTAATGAAAAGAAAACACACTGAAGGCAGCTATGGGGACACAAAGTCTCTCCACAGCTGATTCTTCAGGACACCTTCTTGACTAATTTTACTAATCCTGCTTGTTAAATTAATGGAACAAAAAATATATCAAGAAAAAAGACATACAAACAATTTCCTCAACAACAAAGATATCACAACACAAAGTCTAAAAAAGTCCTTTGTTTTCTTATTCTAGTAACAAAATATGATCAAAAAACTGAGCACAAAGTCTCAATGATGCCTCTCAATTTGGGCAGAGTTTCATTCAGATTGTCAAAAAAGAGAGCTTTATTACAATCGAAGAGAGTCCCTTATATAGCCTCTTTAAGAAGGACTCATGAATAGTAATACATCATGATGCATTAGGAACTATTAAGAAGATAGGCTAGAACTTTGGGACATTTTACCCATTTGATCTTATCAATGTAGATAAATAAGTCATGTAATTGAAAGATTGCAACTTTCAATGTCCACCTGGCGGTCTGATCTTTTCTTCATCGTTCCTCCTTTTCTGGTTAATTGAATCGAGTCCTAGATTCATTCATTGTTCTATTTTTCCTTGCTTTCTGCTAGTTTTGATCTTAAATTTTGGGAATGCATTCAGGTCTATAAATCTAAAGGATCAATGGCTATTTCATAGGCTTTAAAATTGACATTTACATGCCCATCGATGTGCTCTCAACGGCTAGTTCACTGTCTTGAATTTGACATCTTTGGGTGCGTCAACCCTTGGTCCTCTTTTGGCTTTTGGTTTTGCCCTTTCAGGCCTTAAGAAATGATCCTTGAATGGGTCAGAAAGAGCCCTTTACTTTGGCCGCTGAGAGTCCCCCACAAGGGCACCTGCCCTTCGGGGTCCTTCGACAGCCCTTTCAATTTGAGTATCTCGCAAACTATCCTTCGAGCAAATTCTTGGGTGTTTTCCCCCATGGGTAATTCCTACAGACATTTGTCCCACAAAAAATTCCCATAGACAATTTGTCTGGGGAAAATTCTCGTAGACAAAAAGTCCACAAAAATTTGTTCCACAAAGTCTTTAACTGGTCTTTAGATTTTTTGCACCCGCAGCCACTTAGAATTATTTCAAAATTTTTGTCTGAAGGAATTCCTTCAGACAAAAGTCTGAAGGAATTCTTCCTTAGCCAATTTTAAATGCCTTAAACAAATCTGAAAGAATTACCTTTTGACTTCCTTAAAAAATGACCCTTCCAAAGGGTGTTTTTATTGATTAAGTGTCCTCCATAAGGGCACTTGTCCTTCGAGAAGTTTCCTTCTGCATTGAACCACCCTTTGAACTTTGGTGATGAACCATTCTATTGAACCAAGACATTGAACCAAAAATGGTTCAAGTCGATAGTTCAATTGGATGAAACAAGCCGATGAACTAAGCATTGAACCAAACATTATGAACTTGCCTTTGAACCAACCATTGAACCATTTCGTTGAACCAATCAGTTGAACCAAGGCTTTGAACCAAGTTTTGGTTCAAGCCAATGGTTCAATTGAATGAACTAACTAAATGAACCAAGTGGATGAACTGAGTGAATGAACCTGTTGTTGAACCTATTTGTTGAACCTGTTCGTTGAACCTATTTGTTGAACCAAGACGTTGAACTAAGTTTTGGTTCAACGGTTCAAACAAAGCTTTGAAAAATGTCTTTGAACCTGCTGTTGAACCTTGAGACATTGAACCATTGGATGAATTAAATGAATGAACCAATTGAGTGAAATAAAGCATTGAACCACTTGGTTGAACCGAGCCATTGAACTATTCCTTTGGTTGAACTGAGCCATTGAACCTTAAACCCATTGAACCTTTGAACCAAAGTGGTTTAATGGTTCAATGGTTTAATGGTTCAAGCCATCTTGATTTGGCCAAGTGTCTTGAAGCTGATGAACCATTTGAAGCGATTGAACTTTGAACCTTGATGAAGCACTTAACTCTTGCCAAAGATGTTGAACTTGTTAAACTTTGAAATCGTTGAACCTTTGAACCAAAGTGGTTCAATGGTTCAACAGTTTAGTCGTTCAAGTCTCTTTTTTGCACTCAAATGCTTGTCGATGGAGATTTTCAATTAAATTGAGGCTCTGAACCAATCCCAAAAAATGACTAAGTGTTTGAAAACTAATTCTTTTGATTGAAACTACCTACAGAAGCCTTTGAACCTGTATAAATGAACCTACTTGTAGAGTCTATAGAACAAAGTCCATAGAAATCAACATGTAAAACCCATTAAACTTGACCTGCAGAGTCCGTAGATTTTCTAAGAAGCTTGGAAAATGAGGAATTTGAATGTCTAGGACAAATTTTGGAAATAGAAGAGACAATTTTGTTTTGTAAGACCAAAATATTTCAAATGTTGTCTCAAAAATGACTACTACTTTTGGGGGACAACAACTGGCTCCACTTGGGGAACTTCTGTCAATTGCAAAATGAATTGAAAGGAGTAGAATCCATAATTTCTAGTGTCTTCATGTGCACCATTGGGCTTCAGATTCATACTACCCAGAAATGAAAGGCGTCAAAAAGAAAATAAACAAAACAAAATAGAATTAAAACTGCACAAATATACATATATACAGAGGCAATGATCTGATACTTCAAGAGTTGAAGTGTTTCAAATGCTACCCATTGTGAGGCAGAGAAAAGAGTGTGCAATCTTGGTATTTCAATAGAAAGCTATTTTCACCATGTGTTGATGAATTATAAATGGGCCTCTCCAAAGGGACTCAAACTTTCCATGCATCCCCTTTGGTTCTCTTCTTTTGTCCCACAATAGGGACTTGATCCCCAATCTGGAAATCATGATTTCTGGCCTTCTAATCAAAGAGTTTCTTTACCAGACTTTGATGAGCAGCAATTCTGTCCACCACTATGGTTCTCTGTTCCTCTAGTTGAGTCAGGCACATGATTCTTTTATCAAGAGAACTCTCATATGTCTGATCTTTAATGGTCTTCACCAATTTCAAGGCTAGCAATTCTAAGGTGATTGGTATTCAGCATTGATATCATAAAGAAGTTGAAAATGGGACATACCAATTGCCTTTTTTGGTGTGATCTTATATGCCCATAGAGCATCAACCAATGCTTTATGCCATGTCCTTTGATTATCATTTGCTAGATTTTTGATAATAGTTACCAAATTCTTATTGCTGGACTCAGCTTGTCCATTCCCTTGTGAAAAATAATCAGAAAAATGAGAGAGTGTAATTTCATAATGAAAAGAGAATTGCGTAATCTCTTGAGAGGTGAAACAAGTTAAATTATTAGTAACAATTTTGAGTAGAACTCTAAACCTAAAAATGATATTCTCTTTGAGAAAGTTGCATACAACTTCTGAAGTAGCATGCTTAGTTGGGATTGCTTCTACCCACTTGGTGAAATAATCAGTTGCTGTAAGGACATAATCATGTCCAGCACTTGAAGATGGGTTTATTATCCCAATAAAATCAAGTCCCCATTGCTGAAAAGGTTCCTCTATGATTACTGGCTTGAGAGGCAGGGCAGCCAACTTGGGTCTTCCAATAAATTGCTGGCAAAGTTCACATTTCCTCACCCACTTATGTGCATCTTGGAAAAGAGTTGGCCAGTAATACCTGGCTTGTAGAATTTTGTGAGCAGTCATAGGAGTAGAAAAATGTCCTCCACAGGCTAGATTATGGAAAGATTTCAAAAGCTGGGTTTGTTGTTGTTTGTCTACATAGCGAAGGAATATTCTATCTATGCTTCTCTTATACAGGCCATTATCCCAAAGGAAAAAATTGACAGCGTTCAACTTGATAGTCCTCCTTTCTTTATAAGACAAATGAGCATGAAATTCACCATAAGTCAAAAAATGAGCAATACCTAAATACCACTCATTGGTAGTGGAGACAAAAAGGACTGTTGGAGTATCTTCCACTTCAGCTTCTTCATGCTGTGTATCTTCTGGTTTATTGTCAACCATTAATTGGCATAGGCCTTTACCTCTGACCAGATTTGTAGGATTGATATCCAGATGAAATTCTTGGATCTTTGTAATCCAATTATCTCTCTTTGTGCCAAACTCTTGCTGAGTTAATATAGACTTGACTGTAGTGTCAAGAACTAAGCCAGTAGTATGTGAATTCAAAATATAGAAGCGGAAATATTTGACTACTTTTACCAATGCATAGGCGTGCTTCTCTATATTTGAATACTTCATTTCATGGGTTTTGAGAGGGAAACTCATGAAAGAGATGGGGGATTCCATACCTTCCTTGTCTTATTGAACAAAAATCGCTAAAAGAGTGTGCTCAGACGCATAGCTGTATATGATGAAATCTTTGTGGTAATCTAGACAAACCAAGGTAGGGGCATGAGCAATGGCAGTCTTGATATCTTGAAACAATGATTTACCTTCATTAGTCTAGCTGAAGGTTGTCTTCCCTTTCATCATATTCACAATGTGTCTTGTCTTCTCAGCAAATTCAAGAATGAATCTCTGTAAGAAATTTACTTTTTTGAAGAAAGAGTGAACATCATTTTTACTTGTAGGCAAATTCAGATCTTGAATAGACTTGACTCTGTTTGAGTCAATATTTATGCCTTCTTTAGACACAATGTGTCTAAGGAGTTTGCCTTCTGTTACTCCAAAAATAGATCTCTTAGGATTCAAATAAATACCATTTTGGCGGCAACGCTTTAGCACTTGTTGTAAGTGGTGTACATGATCAGATCGATGCTTTGAAAAGACAATTAAGTCATTAAGATAGACCACTATGAATTTGCAAATCTCATCTTTGAAAGACATGTCCATTGCTCTCTAAAAGGTAGCACCAGCATTTATTAAGCCAAAAGGCATTCTTTTATATGCAAATGTACCCCAAGTTGTGGTGAATGTAGTCTTGTGTTGGTCAGCTTTGCTAACTTTAACTTGATTATAACCTGAGAAGCCATCCAACATTGATAACATCTATGATATTGTTACTATTTGAAGCACTTGGTCCATGATTGGCAAAGGGTAATTGTCTTTCAAAGATGACTGATTCAGATTCCTAAAATCTACATAAATGCAATTTTTTTCATTCTTCTTCCTTAAAGGCACTATGTTCGTAATCCATGTAGACTGATGGATTGAGAAGATAATTCTAGCATTTAACATTTTCTATATCTCAGACATAATAGTACCTAAAATTTTTGGATTGTATTGTCTAGATTTTTGCTTGTAGGGTGTTGAATCAGCGTTGAGAGGAATGTGATGGAAAATTTTATCAGGTCTAAAAGAATTCAGGTCTTCATAAGAATACACTAAGACATCAATGTATTTGTTGTTCCCAAAATCAACTTATCTCATTTTGGAAGCAACCCCCTACGAAACTTGTCCGTTTCGTCTTGTCTCTCTAAGTTTATTTTTCGATACGAATTCTGTAGTTCATTTTCATCTTGGTCGGATCGGGAAGTGGTTACTACCCCATCAAGGCCAAGTTTTCCCTTCCCCTTTTCCTTCTTCTCCTCTTTTCGGAGTTAGTCTCTTTTGCATTTTCCCTGCAAGGGCGGCGATTTTCGCCGCCCATGCTTATCTCTTGTTTTTCCATGTAAGGGCGGCGATTTTCGCCGCCCCTGCATTTTCCATGCAAGGGCGGCGATTTTCGCCGCCCTTGCATTTTTCCATGCACGGGCGGCAATTTTTGCCGCCCCTACACGTCTCAGTTTCTGTGCAAGGCATTAATGGCCCTGTGCGGTAGGTTGTTGGGGTTGGTTTTTCACCCTATATAATCCGGTTTGGGCCTCATTTCTTATCACTTCTTCCTCCTCTCCTCCTGCCTCTTGCACCTGAGCGCTCCAAGGGACTTTTCGAAGTACCAACTCGCGGATTCGACTTCATGGCATGCGCGTTTTCTAGGTAGAGTTTGTTTTTAGTTTTGTTTTTATTGTTTCCTCTTCTTCCTAGCCTAGTCGTTCTTTATTTGTTTTTCTTTTGTTGTTGTTTCTTTCCTCTCTCCCTCTCCTACCCGCGGCTTTTTCTCCCACCCGTGGCCTTGTAAGGGCGGCATTTCCTTACCGCCGTCCCTCCCCCTCTTTTCTATCTTTCGTGTAGAGGCGGCGAAATTTGCCACCCCTCCACACAGCTTGTCAAAATGCGAGGGCGGCGAATATCGCCGCCTCCACTCTTGCACCATTCCTTATGCAAGGGCGGCGATAATCACTGCCCCTGCATTCCTTATGCAAGGGCGGTGAAAATTGCCGCCCCTGCATTCCTTATGCAAGGGCGGCGAAAATCGCCGCCCCTGCATTTTCCTTTCTTTTTTTAGCTAACTCTCAGATTTTTTTTGAGTTGTCTTTTTCAAGCTTTTTCTTCCTCATTTTCCGTCCCTTTGCCCGTCCTGGCCTTTTTAAGTGACCTCCAGCAACATATGTCACTTAAATTGCTCTCCCCCTCTCTCTCACTCTCCTTTTGACTATGGCTACAGCACCTTCAGCGAGCTCCTGCACGCTTGCTCCCATCTAAACAAGATCGTCCCCTATGATGGAAGCATCTCCTTTAAAGGCGAAGACGATGAAATACAAGTACCAGGGCGTCTTCCCGTTCACATCGGTCACCTCGAATGTCAATGACATTCGAGACACTGAGATCGGCCACGTAGATATGGCCGAATTCTTGGGACGAACCAAAGCAACAAATCCCAGCACTGGGATAAAGAGAATTATTGAGAGCAACATCTACCTGGTGGCTGCCTTCCCAGTAGCAGCACATCATGCGGAGTTCATCCTTCAATGCGTGCACTTTTACGACAAAGAGACCAGATCGGTCTCAGACGCCAGTGGCAGCATGATCATTCGGTTGGACCCTGAATTTATCGACAAAGTTTTCCTATGTCCACCAGCCACCGAAGTAACCCAAATTGACTTCGAGAACGCGCAAAGGGAGTACGAAAAAGACCCTGAGAGGGCAAAGAAGGTCATAAACCATAAATAGTTAAAAACCCCAAGGGCCAGTCTATCCAGATGGCCGAAAAGCTTCCCCAGAAGTGACTTTATTAAAGAAGTTGGTGACTTAATCACCCTCCTCAGCAGAGTACGGGGCCTCCCGTCTTCTTCGCAATTCCATGAATGGATGTATCCATTCATTAAGATCATCCTGCAAGGCAAATAGGCCATCTTCTGGGGGGAATAGATCAGCAACGCTATTCACGAGCAACTGACCAGCGTACAAACCTCCTTCAAATTCTATATGACCTCGTACCTGGTCTACATAGCTGCTGCCATTCGATCTTTTCCAAGTTTAACAACAGAAGGAAATAGGAAGACCACCCCAGTCTATTCATACTATCCGCAGCTAACACTTCAGGAGTCAACACGTCATTTCAGACGAGTGAATGACGCATTATTTTCCATATTCCTATGTCTCTTCGATCCTCAACTAGAGTAGAAGAGAATATCAGACGAGGCCTGGACAGTAATGAACAATTTTGGCTACATGTTCCTTCAGTTCTCTACATTTTCTTATCTTCGAGTGGGTTTCTACCAAGGATACCCTTATATGCTCCCTAGATTCCCTTCAGACAGGTTGGTCCTAATGGAGCTTTGCCAACAACTGGCCGTCGTGCACTCAAAACAGATGGAGCTCAAGAGACCCGGTTTCAAGTTTCCTATCCAGATTGGCAAATTTTTAGTTGCTACATCGACTAAAGCCAGGGTTATGTAAACAGAGATGCAGATGGTTACCATAAAATTATTCAAAAGATGGGAAAAATTTGATTACAGGGGAGTCAGAGAGACGATCCGAAGGAAGACTCAGTTCCACGAGCCCATGATTGAGGACATCTGGGTGGATATAAGGACAGCTGAAGAGATAAGAAAGATGGACTATTTTCGTCTCACGTTAGAGCAGATAGAGTACCTCGGGCTTGCTGAGGTCCCTTCAGGGTTGATTGATGATGGAAATGTCGTGAACAGCAGATATCTGACAGAAAAGGTCGCTAGTTCCCCTCTTCCTCCAGTTAACTGGTCTCAAAAAGAATTGACCTTTCTAAGGAAAAGATTTGAACCAATATTGGCTAACACCAATAGTTGGTTGGCAGCAAAGGGGATCACCCTAAAAGAGTTCATCACAGGGTCAGAGGCTAAATACCAAGCAGAGATGAAGCGAAAGGCAGAAAGCCGAACCAAAAACAAAGTTGATGTTCCTTCATCTTCTAGACCTCACAAGCTTAAGATCGTCTTTGTATCCAAAAAGCCTAGGTTAGCACAAGAGCCTGAGGCAGCAGCCGAAGGAACCAAAGAACAAAGCCCCGGGGTACAGGCAGCTAAACCAATGGGGATAGCGGATCAACCTTCAAAATGACCAGGTGTTGGGTCTCCAACCTCGCCGAGGCAAGCACGGCCAATCCAGAGCTCCTCTCCTCCTCTTCAATCTCCTACAGTGCCCACTTCTCCTATCTCTCCCATCAGTGTTCCCTCTTCTAGACCCACTTCCCCTTCCAAAGTTGTTTTTGGTGATCCTCAGGATCCTTCAGCATGTTCACCTCGCTCTTCTACATCCATTCCGAGTTTATCATCTCCGTCTTTTAACCTGCCACCAAGCCCTGCTCCTGATCCAGAATCAGTAGTTGGTACAATTTTTCCAGTCACTCCAACCACGACTACTATCACCACCAATAGTGTGGAAGCTGCTACAACGACACCAGCAGAGGCGACTATTGTTGCAACAGGTACTTCTCTCCCACCATGGATGTCTGATTTCACACCTAAAAGAAAGAAAATGGCCATCTCCCAAGATGAATTCAACTTTGGTAAGATCATACCAGCAAAATCAAAGGCTCCTAAAAGGCCAAAAATCCTCTCCAGGCTAGTCGAAGAGAAGGGACAAAAATTTCTAGAAATTGCCAAACCTCCTCAAGACGCAGCCCTTGAAGGTTTTGAGATGAGCAATTTTTCCCTCTCTCGTGTTGAACTTGGAAAAGTTACTCACGAAGGGGCAAAGAGTGACCTTCAGGCAGCAATAGACATTATGGTCCAAAAGTTTGACAAGGAAAAAGAGATGAAGGATTTTTATAAAGCCAAGGCTGAGCAGTTAACGACAGTAATCAGGAGATTCACTATCCCACCTGAAGCAACGAATCCAGAGGTTTTTTTTGTGGATGATTCAGTCATTCAGAAAGCTGAAAAGACTTATTTAAAGGGAAAAGTAATGGAGAAATATATTGACAAAATGCACAACCAAGGAATCTCTCTGCTGTCTGAGGTTGCAAAAAGAACAGGGAAAATGAAGAAGTTGAAAGCTCAGCTAGACAATTTTGTCTCCCTTTTCTCTCAGAAAATTGATGGCTTGGAGAAGGATCTCGATAGATGGAAGGAAATGAAAGATCTAAAAAAGAGTACCCTGATATCTATCGGTGTCATCCCTAACAAAGATTCTTATGTTGAGATCAAGGAGTCGATGATCTTCAGGATTCAGGTACTCAAAGATCTAATTGATGATCTCAAAGCTTTCAAGGAAGCTGGTGATAAAAGTGACCTGAGCTTGTTAAACAAATTAGAAGAGCTGCCTTGTGACTTGACCTCCAAGGATCATCAGTTCCTTCCAGCAGATGAAATGATTCAGAATTTTGAAGGGATGATCCGAAAGGATTTCAAAGGGGCATCTTCTCAATAACTTCAGTGGACAACATTTTGGATGCTCAGTTAACTTTGGAGAATTTAAAATCTAGGTTAACTGGCCACTCTAAGGCCATCACAGCATTGAAAGACGCACTAATCAGATCAAGGGTTGTCTCTAAAAATGTAGTTGCACCAGACAACGTAGGAATTCAGGCATCGATCACCATGTACGATGCTCATTTGAAGAAGTCCGGTGGCAAGAATTGACACTCTCTCTCTCTCTTTCTCTCTTCTTCTATCCTTATGCATTTCTGTTTTGTGCAGAATGCATGCAAATTTTGTAATATGTAATTACGAATAAAATATTTTGGAAAATATCTAAAAGTCAAAGATGAGTCATCTTTGACCATGATATTGTATATTTTATTATTTTTCTATTTTTGAGGATTTTCTCCCTATATATAATGGAGACCTCATTTGTAAAAAGGGCTTGGAAAATTAAATAGCAAATACTCTGCTGAAATTGAAGCAACTTTTGAGACTTTGTGCTCAAACTTGTAAATCATATTCTGTTGAATGAATGAGGAGCAGGTTATTTTGAACTTTGTGTTGAGATTATCTGTGTTGTTTGGGAAGTAGTTCTTATGTCTCTTTCCTAAGTAATATCTTATTCATCTGATTTAGTAAGCAAAGTGGGTGTGTTATTATTATCTGAGGGCACTTCTTGAGGGTAGAAGATAGACTTTGTGCTGGTTTTACCTTTGAGATTCTTTTATCTTTTGTAGTTTCAGGTGAAGACTTTGTGCTTCACTGTACTCTACGATTGTACTTGTTCCAAATTTGTGGAGAAGCTACAAAAGATTTTGTGCTTGTGTGAGCATTCTTATGAACTTTATTACTTCAGGTAATATCTTGCTCTTTTCCTGAAAGAAGAGGAGTGTTGTTACCTTTAGACCAGGGATTTTTCCTCTTTTGTTCTTTATACATTACTTCTGAAAAAAGAGAAGTAGATGCTGTTCTACCCCCCATGTGTTATTTTCTGCTTAATTATATATATGCTTATAGCACGTAAATATTGATAGGGAACCTCTCCTTGATGAGAGGAGAGATTTACCTCGTCTAGATCTGGTAAAGCTGCACTCTTCGTGGTGTAAATCTCCCTTATGCTGTGGCTGATATCCCCATTTTGCCATCAGTTAGTTGATGACAAAATATTCACCCAATATTTTTTGGCGACTCTGCTAGGGACTCGAATGTGCAGTCTGAAACCTCAAGTTTTAGGTTGAAGCAGTCCATACCCTTACCCATTACGTAATCTAGCGACTCCATTTCATGTCTTACCCATTATCATTTTAGCCTTACCAGCTACCTCCATTATATTATCTGGTCTGCAAAATCAGAGCTACTGGAAAGAACATGCATCTTGGAGCCTCAAGCTTCAACTTGAAGTTGTTTCGGTCCCAATTTTGTTTTAAAAATCTGGCAACCCCACGTTACACCAGAGGTCAGAGATCTAAGGGTGTTGTTGACCCTATATTTGAGTTGGCGCAACAGAGTAATTTTGATCTATTTCCCCCATCAACTTCTCTTCGACGGTCTAGGAGTGTTCCTTCTAGCCTTGTCAGGCCACCAACACAAGGTAGAACTCCTTTTCCCGCTGTCAATCACCGCCTACCTATAAACACTCCACTAAGGTTTGTTATCCCACCTTTTCATCCCCTTATCATAATGGCTCAAGGCCCGTGGGGTAATTCTTTCGGTCCTCTTAATTTAACCCCACCTCTGCATGAACTACCTCGTAGTTCTAGAAAATTTTTTTTTAAGTTTTTTGGTGATGGAAAGGTTCATCCCGACGAGCATATTGCCGCTTTCTCCATAGCATGTGGCGTAATAAGGGTTGAATTTGAAGATGTGGCAGTGAGAATTTTTGTGGAGACTTTACAAGGTGCCGCTGCGGATTGGTTCTATCACTTGCAAGTCGGGTCAATAACTGACTGGAATACACTAAAGTCCATATTTGAAGCTCGGTTTAAACTCGCTGAAGATGCACATGCTTTGTTAGCTCAGCTAACACAGATGAAAAAAGAATCCCAGGAACCCATGAGGGATTTCATAGCTAGGTTCAACAAATTAAGAAATTAAATTCCTACTGTGGCTCAACCCACGCCAGAGAATCTCAAATGCTTTTTTATCAACTCACAGCTCCCCGAAGTAAGTTTTTTGTTGAGACGAGCTGGCCCTATGGACCTAGCCTTGGCTCAAGGATTGGCCACCGAGATTGAAGACAATCTTATCTTGGCAGGCAAAATCAGGAAAGATTCTGGTAAAAATAAATACCCCTCACCTGCTGAAAGCTCTTCCACGGGCACTACTGATCCTATGGTGCAAAAATTAACAAATGAATTGATAGCTTTGAAAAGACAAATTGCTCAAGGCGCGTCTGCCCCTACCTATCGAGATGCACCCAGGAGGACATTTCAGAATCAACCATATCAAGGTAATACTGCCCGAACCCAAGGACAATCAAACCACCTACCTCCCCCTTCAGGAAGATTAGCCATTGAAGTAGCACCTGAAAATTCAGCAGTTGGATATCTAGAAGCTGAGCACGACAACTCCTTTCAGCCGCAGCTAGATCAATCAGAAAGTGCTAACCTCTTTGATGAACAGGGTGAGGAATTAGCTGGTGACTCCAGTATCGATTTCCTGGATTATCAAGATGAAGCCAGAGGTAAAGGGGAAGATTCAGAGGGAGCTTATGCTATTTTTACCAGATCTCAAAATCAGTCGGCTTCACGTGCAGACAAAGGAAAAGTAGATGACGAGCCCCGGCCAGCAGTTTCTATTGCCCAATGCGGGACTCCATTACCTCTGCAATCAAAAGATCAGGTAACTCATAAAAGAGTAACTACTCCCAGTCACTCAATATCCCCCTCTCCTACTACTCAGGCCGGCAAAGTACCTGTCAAAGCCTCTGATGAGGGGACTCTTTCTTCTATTGCAACCACTTTTTAATCATTTGATATTATTGTTCATGCTAGAAAGACTAAGATTCAAATGACAGAGGTTGAGTATTTAAGAGCTAACCCAGAGCAGTTTGATAGGTTAGCAGAGTATGTTAAAAACAAAGCTATCCCTGTAGGACAAGATCCTTTAAAAGTTGTTCCTGATCTCCCCAAAGACAAACCAGCCCAAAATAATTTGGTTGTGACCCCTCCCATCGCTCCCAGAAAAATAGAATCTTTCTATGTCTCTCTGCTTATAAATGGTTACAAACTAAGTAATTGCATTATAGACTCCAGGGCTTCAGATAACGTCATGCCTGTAAAAGTGGCAGATTCTCTCGGCTTAACTTTAACCAAAACTTTTGGGAGGTGTTTTTCCATGGAAAACAAGCAAGTTCCCCTCCTTGGCCAAATAAAAGATGCCCAATATGCCTTCGCGGCTTTTCCAGAAAAGTGAATTAAAATGACGGTTCTAGTAGCAGATGTTCTAGCATCTTACGACATCTTGCTTGGGCAAAATTTCTGTAAAGATGTTGGAGGTGAGTTAAGCATGGACCTATCTGAAGCAAGGATTCTGGTTCAAGGCGTCATGAAAAGATTGCTTCCTGAAAAGGAAGCCAGGTATGTAGTTACCCGTTCCACAGCACCTGAAGCTCAGATTTTATTTGAGTCATCAGGCATGGGCACTTATTTCTTATCCACAGATGAGATCCACGGTGCATTAGATGAAACTCCTGCGAGTGATGATTTGATTTTGGTTTCAGCTGACACGAAGGATGGGATGCCAAAGCAAAATGAACACATAAAACAATCTTTTCCCCAAAATAGAAAAGTTTTTATGGAAAAAGTAATACCTGATGAGCTGTGGACTTTAGAGTTCGACGGTAGTTGTTCTTCTACTAGATCTGGAGCGGGAGTGGTGTTGGTATCCCTTAAAGGAGAAATTACCCCTTTTTCCTACAAATTACAATTCAATAATACTAACAACACAGCCGAATACGAATTCCTGTTGCTTGGACTACAAGCTGCCAAAGAAAAGGGCGTTAAGAAACTCCATGCTAAAGGAGACACTGAGTTGATAGTCTATTAGGTAAGGAACCTCTATCAGACCAAGCATGAGAGGTTGCGCATTACCGCAATCTAGTATGGGATCAAATCAAAAATTTTGACGCCTTCAATATCTCCGCCGTTCTGAGGAAATTCAATGATCGAGCAGATGCATTGGCTATTTCTGCCACCATCCTGATTCCCCACCCAAATTTTAAGGGAGATAAGTATAATATTGAGCTAGTTTACTGACCAAGTGTACCAGACAATGTCGACCACTAGAAGGTGTTTAACAACGATGATCAAATCATCGCCTTCTTGGAATAAAAGGACACTTTCAAACAATTGCATTTTGAAGGTAGTGAGCCCCGAGAGTGCGGACTGACCCCTGAAACTCAGACCCATACAGGTGAAGATTTTCTACAGCTCAAGGGGAATAAAATTCTCAAAGGTTTGGTTTCCCTAGAGAAGCTGTTTGATAACCATGACAAGTTCGTCAAACAGCAACGAACAGATTCAAATTCTTCTCAAGATTTTGATCAAGTCAACTTGGGAACCAAGAACGACCCTAAGATGGTAAACATTGGAAAATGCTGCACTTCCAAAGAAAGGTTGGAGCTTGCTAGTTTACTCTGCCAATATAGGGACGTATTGGCTTACTCTTATGATGACTTGAAATCTCTCAGGCCACATGACATTCATCATGACATCCCTCTGAAAGTCAACTCTGTGCCTTACAAACAGAAATCCAGGCAATATAATCCAAAAATCTCATACACTATTTTAGCTGAGATACAAAAGATGCTGGATGCTCAGATAATTTTTCCAATCCATCACTCAACATGGGTTGCCAACATAGTACCCGTTAGAAATAAAAATGGTGAGATTCAAATCTGTGTAGATTTCAGGAACTTGAATTAGTTGTCCTTAAAAGATAACTACCCCTTTTCCATCATGGATCAAGTCCTATAGATGGTAACAGGTTCAAAAATGTTATCAATGCTTGACGGTTTTTCAGGTTACAATCAAGTTGAGGTCGGGAAAGCAGATTAACACAAGACAGTGTTCACCACGCCCTGGGGCACTTTTGCTTACCGCAGGATGCCTTTCAGTCTGATAAACGCAGGCGCTACTTTTCAAATGGCCATGGATCTCACTTTCAAAGATGTTATGGGAAAATTCATTGTAGTATACTTAGATGATTTGATGGTATTTTCAAAACAACGCTCTGAACATGTTCACCATTTGCAAAAGATCCTGGAACGCTACCGTCAAAATGGTATCTCATTAAATCCAAAGAAATCCATCTTCAGAGTAACTGAAGGGAAACTTCTCGGACACATAGTGTCCCGAGAAGGCATCAGGATTGATTCAGAAAGAGTTAGTTCTATCCAGGAACTTACTCTGCCTACCAGCAAGACCGCAGTCCACTCTTTCTTTGGAAAAGTGAATTTCCTTAGGAGGTTCGTTTCGGAATTTGCCGAGAAAACCCGTCATATTGTCAACATGATGAAAAACAATGCCGTATTCAGGTGGACTGCCGAGGGCAAAACAACGTTCAAATAAATTAAGGAAGCAATCACTCGGACACTAGTTTTGGTCTGTCCGGACTATACTAAAAGTTTCAAGATATATAGTTACACCTCTGAACATACACTGTCAGCTATTTTGGTTCAACCAAATTCAAAAAATACAGAATCTCCTATTTCATTCATGAGTTGCCCACTCAAAAATCATGAATTAAAATATTTCCTTATGGAGAAACATGCTTACATCGTAGTCAAGGATGTAAAGCAGTTCAGGTTTTATATCCTGAATTCTCACACCGAAGTTCTCGTACTGGATACAACAATAAAATCTATTTTGACTCAGCAAGAGTTTGGTACAAAGAGGGGTAACTGGATTGCCAAAATTCAGGAATTTGATCTAGACATCAAACCAACCAAGCTCGTACGGGGACGGGGCCTCTGCCAATTGATCGCCAACAACATTCCAGATGAATTAAAAAATGAAGATCAAGATATCGAAAGCGTGCCCACAGTTCTCTTTGTCGCCACTACTGATGAGTGGTTTTCTAACATTGCTTATTTTCTAACATATGGCGAATGTCCTCCTCATCTTTATTTTAAAGAAAAACAGAATGTTAAATTAAAAGCAGTTGGATATGTTCTGTGGGACAATGGTCTTTATAAAAGAAACTTGGACAGGGCATTTCTTCGTTGTGTTGACAAGGCTCAACAAGGAAGACTTTTAGAATCTTTCCACTATTTAGCCTGTGGAAGACATTTCTCCACACCGGTGACGGCACACAAAATTTTGCGAGCAAGGTACTACTGGCCCACTCTTTTTCAGGATGCTTACAAATGGGTGCGTAAGTGTGAGCTGTGTCAGCAATTCGTTAGAAAGCCTAAGCTACCTGCTTTGCCCCTCAAGCCAGTTGTGATCGATGAACCATTTCAGCAGTGGGGTATTGATTTCACTGGCGCAGTTAACCCATCTTCAAGTGCCGAGCATGATTATGTCCTCACCGCGACAGACTATTTTACTAAGTGGGTGGAGGCCAAACCAACTAAGCATGCTACAACTGAAGTAGTATGTGCCTTCCTCAAAGAAAATATCATCTCCAAGTTTGGGGTTCCACTAAAAATTGTGACAGATAATACAGCCTGCTTTTCATCACATGAAATCACTCAATTTTGCTTCCATTATGGGATTACCTTGTCTCACACTTCAGATTATTTCCCTCAGAGAAATGGACAAGTAGAATCGAGTAACAAGAACCTGGTCACCATTATCAGAAAGTTGGTGGACGACAATCAGAGAACATGGCACAAAGCTTTGTATGATGCTTTATGAGCCGACAAAATAACGCCCAAAAGAGCTATAGGTATGTCACCTTTCTAAATCCTATATGGATGAAATGCAAAAATCCCCATCACCCTTGAACTACCAGCACTCAGATTAACCAGAGCAATCGAAGACTCGACCTTTAGAAGCTCAGTTGACAAGCAGATCATGTGTCTAACTGAGCTGAACAAACAATGAGTTATGGTGGTGGATCAGATCAAAGAACATCAAAACCGGGTGAAGGCGCTTTTTGATAAAAAAGCTAAAGCGCGTGAGTTCCAAGTCAGAGATCAAGTCTTGTTATGGGACAAGCGGTGTGAACCAAAAGGGATGCACGACAAATTTGACTCCCTATGGAGAGGTCCATTCACCATTCGGCAGCTCTGTGGCGAAGCCAGCTTTTTGCTGGAGTATAAAGATGGAACACCATTTACACTACCTCATAATGGGCAGCATCTAAAGCTTTTCAACCCTTGAAGCTCAGATGAGTCCATTTGTAAAGTATGTACAGTTCTTATATTTTGTCTGTCTTTCTTTCTCATTTTTCGCTCAACTCCGTAGCCCAATGGCTTGGATGAAGGCACTTAGAGACTGGATTCTGCTTTTGCTAATCATTTTGATTGAGCAGAAGTTCCCCAACAAGAGCCAGCTATTGTTCCCAAAATCAACTTATCTCATTTTGGAAGCAACCCCCTACGAAACTTGTCCATTTCGTCTTGTCTCTCTAAGTTCATTTTTCGATATGAATTCTGTAGTTCATTTTCATCTTGGTCAGATCGGGAAGTGGTTACTACCCCATCAAGGCCAAGTTTTCCCTTCCCCTTTTCCTTCTTCTCCTCTTTCCAGAGTTAGTCTCTTTTGCATTTTCCCTGCAAGGGTGGCGATTTTTGCCGCCCATGCTTATCTCTTGTTTTTCCATGCAAGGGCGGTGATTTTCGCCGCCCCTGCATTTTCCATGCAAGGGAGGCGATTTTCGCCGCCCCTGCATTTTTCCATGTAAGGGAGGCAATTTTTGCTGCCCCTGCATTTTCCATGCAAGGGCGGCGATTTTCACCGCCCCTGCATTTTTCCATGCAAAGGCAGTGATTTTTGCCTCCCCTGCACGTCTCGGTTTCCATGCAAGGCATTAATGGCCCTGCACGGCGGGTTGTTGGGGTTGGTTTTTCACCCTATATAATTCAGTTTGGGCCTCATTTCTTCTCACTTCTTCCTCCTCTCCTCCTGCCTCTTGCACCTAAGCGTTCCAAGGGACTTTTCGAAGTACCAGCTCGTGGATCCGACTTTGTGGCGCGTGCATTTTCTAGGTAGGGTTTATTTTTAGTTTTGTTTTTATTGTTTCCTCTTCTTCCTAGCCTAGTTGTTCTTTATTTTTTTTTCTTTTGTTGTTGTTTCTTTTCTCTCTCCCTCTCCTACCCGCGGCCTTTTCTCCCACCTGCGGCCTCGTAAGGGCGGCATTTCCTTGCCGCCGTCCCTCCCCCTCTTTTCTATCTTTCGTGTAGAGGCGGCGAAATTTGCTGCCCCTCCACACAGCTTGTCAAAATGCGAGGGCAGCGAATATCGCTGCCTCCACTCTTGCACCATTCCTTATGCAAGGGCGGCAAAAATCACCGCCCCTGCATTCCTTATGTAAGGGCAGTGAAAATCACCGCCCCTGCATTTTCCTTCCTTTTTCAGCTAACTCCCAGATTTTTTTTGGGTTGTCTTTTTCAAGCTTTTTCTTCCTCATTTTCTATCCCTTTGCTCGTCCTAGCCTTTTTAAGTGACCTCCAGTAACCTATGTCACTTAAATTGCTCTCCCCCTCTCTCTCACTCTCATTTCGACTATGGCTGCAGCACCTTCAGCGAGCTCCTGCACGCCTACTCCCGTACAAACAAGATCATCCCCTATGATGGAAGCATCTCCTTCAAAGGCAAAGACGATGAAATACAAGTACCAGGGCGTCTTCCCGCTCACAGTGGTCACCTTGAATGTCGATGACATTCGAGACACCGAGATCGGCCACGTAGATATAGCCAAATTCTTGGGACGAACCAAAGCAACAAATCCCAGCACTGGGATAAAGAGAATTATTGAGAGCAACATCCACCTGGTGGCCACCTTCCTAGTAGCAGCACATCATGCAGAGTTCATCCTTCAATGCGTGCACTTTTACGACAAAGAGCCCAGATCAGTCTCAAATGCCAGTGGCAGCATGATCATTCGGTTGGACCCTGAATTTATCGACAAAGTTTTCCTATGTCCACCAGCCACCGAGTAACCCAAATTGACTTTGAGAATGCACAAAGGGAGTACGACAAAGACCCCGAGAAGGCAAAGAAGGTCATAAACCATAAATGGTTAAAAACCCCAAGGGCCAGTCTATCCAGATGGCCGAAAAGCTTCCCCAGAAGTGACTTCATTGAAGAAGTTGGTGACTTAATCACCCTCCTCAGCAGAGTACGGGGCCTCCCGTCTTCTTCGCAATTCCATGAATGGATATATCCATTCATTAAGATCATCCTGCAAGGCAAACAGGCCATCTTTTGGGGGGAACAGATTAGCAATGCTATTCATGAGCAACTGACTAGGGTACAAACCTCTTTCAAATTCTACATGACCTCGTACCTGGTCTACATAGCTGCTGCCATTCGATCTTTTCCAAGTTTAACAATAGAAGGAGATAGGAAGACCACCCAAGTCTATTCATACTATCCGCAGCTAACACTTCAGGATTCAACACGTCATTTCAGACGAGTGAATGATGCATTCTTTGCCGTATTCCTATGTCTCTTCGATCCTCAACTAGAGCAGAAGAGAATATCAGACAAGGCCTGGATAGTAGTGAACAGTTTTGGCTGCATGTTCCTTCAGTTCTCTACATTTTCTTATCTTTGGGTGGGTTTCTACCAAGGATACCCTTATATGCTCCCTAGATTCCCTTCAGACAGGTTGGTCCTAATGGAGCTTTGCCGACAACTGGCCGTCGTGCAATCAAAACAGATGGAGCTCAAGAGACCCAGTTTTAAGTTTCCTATCCAGATTGGTAGATTTTCAATTGCTACATCGACTAAAGCCAGGGTTATGGAAATAGAGATGCAGATGGTTACCATAAAATTATTTAAAAGACAAAAAAAATTTGATTACAGGGGAGTCAGAGAGACGATCCGAAGGAAGACTCAGTTCCACGAGCCCATGATTGAGGACATCTGGGTGGATATAAGGACGACTGAAGAGATAAATAAGATGGACTATTGCCATCTCACGCTAGAGCAGATAGAGTACCTCGGGCTTGCTGAGGTCCCTTCAGGATTGATTGACGATGGGAATGTCGTGAACAACAGATATCTGACAGAAAAAGTCATTGGTTCCCCTCTTCCTCCAGTTAACTGGTCTAAAAAAGAATTGACCTCTCTAAGGAAAAGATTTGAACCAATATTGGCTAACACCAATAGTTGGTTGGCAGCAAAGGGGATCACCCTAAAAGAGTTCATCACAGGGTCAGAGGCTGAATACCAAGCAGAGATGAAGAGAAAGGCAGAAAGCTGAACCAAAAACAAAGATGACGTTCCTTCATCTTCTAGACCTCACAAGCCTAGGATCATCTTTGTATCCAAAAAGCCTAGGTCAGCACAAGAGCCTGAGGCAGCAGCTGAAGGAACCAAAGAACAAAGCCCCGGGGTACAGGCAGCTCAACCAATGGGGATAGTGGATCAACCTTTAGAACGACCAGGTGTTGGGTCTCCAACCTCGCCGAGGTAAGCATAGCCGATCCAGAGCTCCTCTCCTCCTCCTCAATCTACTATAGTGCCCACTTCTCCTATCTCTCCCATCAGTGTTCCCTCTTCTGGACCCACTTCCCCCTCCAAAGTTGTTTTTGGTGATCCTCAGGATCCTTCAGTAGGTTCAGCTCACTCTTCTGCATCCATTCCAAGTTTATCATCTCCGTCTTTTAACCTGCCACCAAGCCCTCCACCTGATCCAGAATCAACAGTTGGTACAGTTTCGCCAATCACTCCAACCACGACTACTATCACCACTAGTAGTGTGGAAGCTGCTACAACGACACCAGTAGAGGCGACTATTGTTGCAACAGGTACTTCTCTCCCACCATGGATGTCTACTTTCACACCTAAAAGAAAGAAAATGGCCATCTCCCCAGATGAATTCGACTTTGGTAAGATCATACCAGCAAAAGAAAAGGCTCCTAAAAGGCCAAAAATCCTCTCCAGGCTAGTCGAAAAGAAGGGACAAAAATTTCTAGAAATTGCCAAACCTCCTCAAGACGCAGCCCTTGAAGGTTTTGAGATGAGCAGTTATTCCCTCTCTCGTGTTGAACTTGGCAAAGTTACTCACGAAGGGGCAAAGAGTGACCTTCAGGCAGCAATGGACATTATGGTCTAAAAGTTTGACAAGGAAAAAGAGATGAAGGATTTTTATAAAGCCAAGGCTGAGCAGTTAATGGCAGTAATCAGGAGATTCACTATCCCACCTGAAGCAACGACTCCAGAGGCTTTTTCTGTGGATGATTCAGTCATTCAGAAAGCTGAAAAGACTTATTTGAAGGGGAAAGTAATGAAGGAATATATTGACAAAATGCACAACCAAGGAATCTCTCTGCTGTCTGAGGTTATGGAAAGAACAGGGAAAATGAAGAAGTTGAAAGCTAAGGTAGACAATTTTGTCTCCCTTCTCTCTCAGAAAATTGATGGCTTGGAGAAGGATCTCGATAGATGGAAGGAAATGAAAGATCTAAAAAAGAGTACCCTGATATCTATCGGTGTCATCCCCAACAAAGATTCTTATGTTGAGATCAAGGAGTCGATGATCTTCAGGATCAGGTACTCAAAGATCTAATTGATGATCTCAAAGCTTTCAATGAAGCTGGTGATAAAAGTGACCTGAGATTGTTAAACAAATTAGAAGAGCTGCCTTGCGACTTGACCTCCAAGGATCATCAGTTCCTTCTAGCAGATGAAATGATTCAGAATTTTGAAGGGATGATCTGGAAGGATTTCAAAGGGGCATCTTTCTCAATAACTTCAGTGGACAACATTATGGATGCTCAGTTAACTTTGAAGAATTTAAAATCCAGGTTAACTGGCCACTCTAAGGCCATCACAGCATTGAAAGACGCACTAATCAGATCAAGGGTCATCTCTAAAAATACAGTTGCACCAGACAGCGTAGGAATTCAAGCATCGATCACCATGTACGATGCTCATTTGAAGAAGTCTGGCGGCAAGAATTGACACTCTCTCTCTCTCTTTCTCTCTTCTTCTATCCTTATGCATTTCTGTTTTGTGCAGAATGCATGCAAATTTTGTAATATGTAATTACGAATAAAATATTTTGGAAAATATCTAAAAGTCAAAGATGAGTCATCTTTGACCATGATATTGTATATTTTATTATTTTTCTATTTTTGAGGATTTTCTCCCTATATATAGTGGAGATCTCATTTGTAAAAAGGGCTTAGAAAATTAAATAGCAAATACTCTACTGAAATTGAAGCAACTTTTGAGACTTTGTGCTCAAACTTGTAAATCATATTCTGTTGAATGAATGAGGAGCAGGTTATTTTGAACTTTGTGTTGAGATTATCTGTGTTGTTTGGGAAGTAGTTCTTATGTCTCTTTCCTAAGTAATATCTTATTCATCTGATTTAGTAAGCAAAGTGGGTGTGTTATTATTATCTGAGGGCACTTCTTGAGGGTAGAAGATAGACTTTGTGCTGGTTTTACCTTTGAGATTCTTTTATCTTTTGTAGTTTCAGGTGAAGACTTTGTGCTTCACTATACTCTACGGTTGTACTTGTTTCGGATTTGTGGAGAAGCTACGAAAGATTTTGTTCTTGTGTGAGCGTTCTTATGAACTTTATTACTTCAGGTAATCTCTTGCTCTTCGTTTAACACCATTCTTGAAAGAAGAGGAGTGTTGTTACCTTTAGACCAGGGATTTTTCCTCTTTTGTTCTTTATACATTACTTCTGAAAAAAGAGAAGTAGATGCTGTTCTACCCCCCATGTGTTATTTTCTGCTTAATTATATATATGCTTATAGCACGTAAATATTGATAGGGAACCTCCCCTTGATGAGAGGAGAGATTTACCTCGTCTAGATCTGGTAAAGCCGCACTCTTCATGGTGTAAATCTCCCTTATGCTGTGGCTGATATCCCCATTTTGCCATCAGTTAGTTGATGACAAAATATTCACCCAAAAGTATTAATGAAGTAAAGAGGTGAATTTGAATCTTTCTTTAGGGGTTCAACACTTAACAATATTGACCACCTTGGGATTTTCTTTATTGGTCAGATTTACTTGGTCAAATTTCTGAGATAAATTTGAATCTATTTGTTGTTGTTTGATGAATCTATCATGCTTATCAAATAGCTTCTCAAAAGAAACTAGGCCTTTGGGAATTTTGTTTCCTTTTAGCTGTAGGAATTATTGATTTATATCTGAACTGGATTGAGAAATAGATTCAGACTTTTGAGATTCGCTGCCTTCAAAATATAGCTGTTCAAAATTGTCTTTTTGTTTCAAGAATGCAATGATTTGATGATCATCATTGAATATTTGTCAATGATCAACATTGTCAAGAACACTTGGTCTATAGACCAGCTCAATGTTATACTTATCTTTTTTGAAATGTGAATGAGGAACTAAGAGAGTTCTTGAAACAACAAGTGCATCAACTCTGTCATTAGACTCTCTGGGTATGGCAGAAATGTTGAAAATATCAAAGCTTTGAATTTAGTCCCAAACCAAGTTATAGTAGTGGCGTAACCTCTTATTCTTGGTCTGATATAGATTTCTCACTTGACAGACTACTAATTCAACATCTCCTTTGGCATAAAGAAACTTAATGCCTCTTTTTAAAGCAGCCTTCATACCAAA
This sequence comes from Torreya grandis, assembly GCA_037957365.1. Lineage (NCBI taxonomy): Eukaryota > Viridiplantae > Streptophyta > Pinopsida > Cupressales > Taxaceae > Torreya > Torreya grandis. Next base: position 1,105,343 of record JARHVA010003747.1, on the reverse strand, counting down.
AAATAGAGCTTCATCATCTTCTAAATTTGCATCTACAAGCACCACAGATCCAATGGTGCAAAAATTAGCAAATGATTTGCTTGCTCTCAAAAAGCAAATGGCTCAAGGAATGTCTTCTGCTCCTACATATAGAAGGACATTCCCAAATCAGTCATATCAGGGCAATGTTGCCAGGAACCAAGGGCAAATAAATCGCCTTCCTCCCCCACAAGGGAAACTTACCCTGAAAGCTCCTCCAACCAATTCAACAATGGGATACCTTGAAGTAGAATCCAAATTCTCTTTTTAGTCTGAATTGAATTAAGAAAATGATGTTGATATCATTGAAGACAATCAAGAAGAATCAGCGGGTGACTCCCACATTAGTTTTCTAAATTACCAAGATGAATCCAAAAGCAAAGGAGAAGCTTTAAATGGATCATATGCAGTGTTTACCAGGTCCAAGAACCAATCATTCTAGCAAGCTGATAAAGAGAAGACAGAGGAACAACCTCAACTAGCAATCATAATTGCTAAATGTGGGACCGCTTTGCCTTTTCAATCAAAAGATATGGTCATCACCCATAAGGTAAATACGTCCATTTCACCTTCACCTTCTACTCCCAATTCGCAAACCAACCCACCTCCCATCCTTCTTAAAACTCAAAAAGTTGAAGTACCTTTCTCTGTACCTAGCTCAATTTAGCCATTTGACATAATTGATCATGTCAAAAAGACAAAAATATAGATATCTGAATTTGAATACTTGCAGCCTAATCTAGATCAACTGAATAAATTGGTTCAATATGTTAAAAATCAAACTGTCTCTACAAGACAAAAGGCTAAAAAAGTAACTCTTGATTCTCTAAAGAACACACCTATTCTAAATAATCTGTTCATTACTCCTCCAGCTGCTCCTAGAAAAATAGAACCCTTCTATGTTTCCCTGTTAATCAATGGCCACAAGCTGAGTAACTATATTGTAGACTCAGGCGCATCTGACAATGTCATGCCTAATAAAGTCATTGAGTCTCTTAGTCTCACACTAACCAAGATGTTTGGGAGATGTTTCTCCATCGAAAATAAGCAAGTACCATTGCTGGGGCAAATCAAAGATGCCCAATTTGCATTCACAGCCTTTCCAGACAAGAGAATTAAGATGACTATCTTGGTGGCTGATGTCCCAGCATCTTATGGCATTTTGCTTGGACAAATTTTTTGCAAGGACGTGGGAGGAGAACTAAACATGGATCTATCTGAGGCAAGGATCCCTGTCCAAGGCATGATGAAGAGATTACTCCCTGAAAAGGAAGAAAAGTATGTAGTCACCCAGACGTCAGCCCCTGAAGTTCAAATCCTTTTTGAATCCACAGGTATGGGTAACTACTTTCTATATATAGATGAATAAAGACCCTCCATCTTTGATGAGGTAAAGTCTAAATAAAAGTTAGTGTCTGATGAAATTTGGACTCTAGAATTTGATGGTAGCTGATCCTCTACTAGTTCAAGAGCTGGGATTGTCTTGATATCTCCTCAAGGAGATATTACAATTTAGCAACATTAACAATACAGCTGCATATGAATCTCTATTTATTGGTATGAAGGCTACTCAAGAAAGAGGCATCAAGTTTATCCATTTATAGCCTATCCATTCACCTCCACACCAAAAAAATGTTGGTTGAATATTTTGTCGATCAACGTACTAATAAACAAAATAGGTCTAATTAGCCAAAGTAGGAAGATTAGTCATCCAAATGTGTAGTTTTACCACATCAGAAGGGGACTGATCTCTCCTCTCATCAAGGGGAGGTTCGCTGTAGGTATGTTATATATATAAATAGAAAATAATACTCAAGGGTAGGACAAACCATCCATCTCTCTTTCTTCAGAGATGATGCATAAAAATCAAAAGAAAAACTCAATGGAAATAATAGACAACACTCCTCTTCTTTTAGAAGTACTATTTAGCAAACCACAAGAATACTCCTGGTAGTAACAACAAGATGAAGCAAAAAATGTAATAACCAGCAAATTAAGATGCAGCACAAAGTCTTCACCTAGATTACTCAAGAGTAAGATACGAAGGACAATGAGGGCACAAAGTCACCCCAAGGTCCTTTATACAAAAATGAAAAGAAAACACACTAAAGGCAATTATGTGGGCATAAAGTCTCTCAATAGTTGACTCTTCAGGACACCTTCTTGACTACTATCACTAATTCTACTTGTTGAATTAAAAGGATAGAAAATATATTGAAAAAAAAGACATAAGAACAGTTTCCTCAACAACAAAGATATTACAGCACAAAGTCTGAAAAACCATTTGCTTTCTTAATCTAGTAATAAAATATGATCAACAATCTAAGCTCAAAGTCTTAGTAATGCCTTACAATTTAGTCACAATTTCATTCTAATTGTCAAAAAAGAGATCCTTATTACAATAAAAGAGAGTTCCTTATATAGCCTCTTCAAGAAGGACTCAGGAATAGTAATACATCATGTTGCGTTGGAATTTGTTAAGAAGATAGGCCAAAACTTAAGGGAATTTTACCCATTTGATTTTATCAATGTGGTGAAACAAGTCGCACTTATTGAAAGTTTGCAACTTTCAATGTCCACCTGACGATCTGATCTTATCTTCATCATTCCTCCTTTTTGGTTAATTAAATCGGGTCCTAGATTTAGTTTGCTATTATGTTTCTTCCCCACTTTCTGCTAGTCTTGGCCTTGAAATCTATGAATGTATTTTGGTCTGTATGTTCAAAGGATCAACGGCTAGTTCACTGTGTTGAATTTGACATTTTTGGGTGCATCATTCCTTTGTCCTCTTTCAACTTTAAGAAGTGTCTTCAAATTGGTAGATGAGAGTCTCCCGCAAGGGCACCTGCCCTTCAGGGTCCTTTGGGAAGCTCTTTAAACTTTGGCGATGAACCATGTGTTGAACCATTCCATTGAACCACGATTTTGAACCAACTATTGAACTGAGTTTTGGTTCAACAATTCAAAAAAAGACTTGAACCGATTGATGAACTATTTGATTGAATCAAAGCATTGAAACAAAGTAGATGAACCAAATTTTGAAACAAAGCATTGAACCGCTTGATTGAACCTACCTTTGAACCATTTGATGTTGAACCAAAGGATGAACCAAAATTTGAACCTACTACTGATGCTTGTCGATGGAGATTTTTGTTTGAACAAAGGTGATGAACCAATTCCAAAAATGACCAATTGTTAGAAACTGATTCTTTTGATTGAACCCACCTGTAGAAGCTGTGAAGCCCATTGAACTTATATAAATGAGCCTATTTGTAGAGTCAGTATAAACCAAGTCTGTAGTTTTCTCTAACCTTGAAAGAGTCCATAGATTTCTAAAAAGCTTGAAAAATGAGGAATTTAAATGCCCAAGACAAATTTTGGAAAGGGAAGAGATAATTTTGGTCTGTAGGACCAAAATAGTTTAAATGTTGTCCCAAAAATAACTAATATTTTTGGGGGACAACAGCTGGCTCCAGTTGGGAAACTTCTATCAATTGCAAAAAGAATTGAAAGGAGTAGAATCTAGAATCTCCAGTGTCTTCAAGTATGCCATTGGGTTACAAAGTCATACTACCCAAAAATGAAAGGCATAAAAAATAGAAACAAATAAAATAAAACAGAATTGAAAACTATACAAATATACATATGCAATGATTTGATACTTCAATAATTGAAGTATTTTAGATGTTGCTTCTTGAGGGATAATGAAAATAGTGCACCATCTTGGTAAACTAGCAAGAAGACATTTTGTCCCTAGAAATGGTGACAAGCGAATGGAGCTCTCCACCAAGAAACCAATTTTTTGCATCTTCCTCTTTGTATTTCCTTCTTTTTGCTCTATGGCAGGATGTGGTCTTCAAACTGAAAACCATAACTCCTTGCTCTCCCTACAAAGGTTTCCTTTGCTTGATTTTGATTTGTAGCAACATGGTTGATTACCATAATTGGTTATTCTTCTGGTCTAGTCCAGCACATGATTGGATTGTCCATATCAAACTCCTAACAAAATATCAAATTAACATCTCCTTTGATGTGAAGGAGTTTGACTTCTTCATCTTGAACAATATTCAATTTAAGCAACAAATATTCACATCCAGCTGTGTTGTTGGTGTTGCTAACTTGCAAATTGCATGAAGGAAGAATATCTCCTTGAGGAGATATCAACACAGTTCTAACTTCATCATTGGTAGAAAAATTGCTGTCATCATCAGAAGCTGATCTCCTATCAGATTTATCTTCATTAGAGATGTAAGATCTTTCCTTGTTTATACTGCATCCTACCAATTCTCTTGAAGTCTTGTTTGGATCAATTCCTAGATTATCAGCTACAGGACTTTCATCTACAAAAACATGAACATCCTTTGTGGTAAAGAAATAATTACCCCTGCCTGAAGACTCATATATAATTTGTGCTGTAGGGGTTGATGTTTGGGTGACCATGTATTTTGTCTCAGACAGGTCTGCATCTAGTTTTTCATCAATGTCCAATCGCTCAAGATTGACTTGCAGGGATTCAAATTTAGTCATTTGAATTTTGGATTCCTTGACACGATCAATTATGTCAAATGACTAGAATGGATTTGGAAGAGAGGATGGGAGTTCATCCTTTTGATTTTTGAGAGGGAGAGGATTGGTTTGTGAAGCTAAAGTAGAAGGTATAGAGATGTTCAATGTACTTACTTCTTTGGTAATCACCGGGTCCTTTGATTGAAAAGGAAGAGGGGTTCTCTACTCAGTAATTGAAATTGTTGGTGGGGGTCGCTCCTCTATCTTCTCTTTGTTGGCCTATTGGGCTGACTAATTCTGGGACTAGGTGAATACTACGTATGATCCTTTGATTGCTTCACCTTCACTTCTGGGTTCATCCTGGTAATTGAGGAAACCAATGTGGGAGTCACCAGCTGATTCTTCTAGATCTTCCCTAAAGAGATCAGCGCCATTTTCTTGCTCTAACTTAGGTTGGAAATAAGAAACATGCTCTATTTCTAGATATCCAACTATCGAGTTTGTTGGAGGTGCTTCAAAGGCAGGATTCCTCTATGGAGGAAGAAGATGATTTTTTTGCCTTTGACTTCTGGCAGTGTTGCCTTGATATGGTTGATTAGGGAATGTCCTCCTTGGTATATCTTTATATAGAGGAGCAAAAGACATACTTTGTGTTATTTGCCTTTTCAAGGCTAGCAATTCATTTTCCAACTTTTGTACCATTAGATCAGTGGTTCCTGTAGATGTATATTTAGAAAAAGATTAGTATTTATTTCTATTTAGATCTCTTCTTATCTTCTCTGCTAGGATGAGATCATCTTCTACCTCAATGGCCAAAGTTGAGCTGCAACAAGATCTATTTGACCAGCACGTCTCAAAAGAAAACTGACTTTAGGTAACTGAGAATTAATGAAAAATCATTTGAGATTCTCAGCTGTAGGTCAAGCTATTATAGAGATTCTATTTCTCAATTTGTCAAATTTGGCTATGAAATCCCTCATAGGCTCATGAGGCTCTTTCTTCATCTGAGTGAGCTGGGCCAATAAGGCATGTGCATCTTCTATGGGCTTGAACCTTGCTTCAAATTTGGCTTTAAGTGTATTCTAGTCAGTCAGTAATCCAGCTTGTAGATAGTAAAACCAGTCTACAGCAACACCTTGTAGTGTCTCCACAAAAACCTTGACTGCCACGTCTTCAAATTCCACCCCTATTGCACCACAGGCTATGCTAAAGGCTGTAATGTGTTCATTAGGGTAGAATCTTCTATCACCAAAGAATTTGGGGAAATTCTTCCTTGAATTAAGTGGTAGCTCATGTAGGGGTGGAGTTAGATTAAGTGGACCAAAAGAGTTACCCTAGGGCCTTGAACTACCATGATCGGATTATGAACAATAGGGATAACACATCTAAGGGAGTTTCCAAATTATAGGACAAAAATGGAAAAGAAATTGGTCCTGCTTCAGCTTAAAGCTTGAGGCTTCAAACTATGCTTTCTTTCCCAGTAGCTCTAATTTTGCAAACCAGATAATATAATAGAGATGGATGAAAATGGTAAGGCTATAAATGGATAATGGGTAAGACATGAAATGAAGTCTCCAGAGTCTATAATGGATAAGGTTATAATGATACTGGGTTATATAGGTGATGTTTCAATCTGAAACTTGAGGTTCCAAATTGCACAATATTATGTATATCCCCAACGGAGTCGCTAAAAACTGTTGGTTGAATATTTTGTCGATCAGCATACTGATAAACAAAATAGGTCTGATCAGCCAAAGTAGGAAGATTAGTCATCTAAATGTGTAGTTTTATCACATCAGAAGGGGACTGATCTCTCCTCTCATCAAGGGGAGGTTCCCTGTAGGTATGCTATATATATATATATATATAAATAGAAAATAATATTCAAGGGTAGGAGAAACCATCCATCTCTCTTTCTTCAGATATGATGCATACAAATCAAAGGAAAAACTCAATGGAAATAATATACAACACTCCTCTTCTTTCAAAAGTACTATTCAACAAACCATAAGAATACTCTTAGTAGTAATAGCAAGATGAAGCAAAAGATGTAATAACTAGCAAATCGAGATGCAGAACAAAGTCTTCACCTGGATTTCTCAAGAGTAAGATACGAAGGACAATGAGGGAATAAATTCACCCCAAGGTCCTTTACACAAAAATGAAATGAAAACACACTAAAGGCAATTATGGGGGCACAAAGTCTCTCAACAGTTGACTCTTCTAGACACCTTCTTAAATGTTGTCACTAATTTTGCTTGTTGAATTAAATGAACATAAAATATATTAAAGAAAAAGACATAAGAACAGTTTCCTCAACAATAAATATATTATATCACAAAGTCTGAAAAACATTTGCTTTCTTATTCTAGTAATAAAATATGATCAACAATCTGAGCTCAAAGTCTCAGTAATGCCTTACAGTTTGGGTAGAGTTTCATTTTAATTATCAAAAAAGAGATCTTTATTACAATAAAAGAGAGTTCCTTATATAGCCTCTTCAAGAAGGACTCAAGAATAGTAATAAATCAGGTTGCATTGGAATCTATTAAGAAGACAGGCTGGAACTTAGGGGTGTTTTACCCATTTGATTTTATCAATGCGGGGAAACAAGTCGCGCTTATTGAAAGTTTGCAACTTTCAATGTCCAACTAGCAATCTGATCTTATCTTCATCATTCCTCCTTTTTGGTTAATTGAATTAGGTCCTGGATTCAGTTTTCTATTTTGTTCCTTCCCTGCTTTCTGCTAGTCTTGGCCTTGAAATTTGTGAATGTATTCTAGTCTGTATGTTTAAAGGATCAATGACTAATTCACTGTGTTGAATTTGAAATTTTTGGGCACGTCATTCCTTTGTCCTCTTTCAACTTCAGGAAGTGTCTTCAAATTGGTAGACGAGAGTCTCTCGTAAGGGCACCTGCCCTTTGGGGTCCTTCGAGAAGCTCTTTGAACTTTGGCGATGAACCATGTGTTGAACCATTCTATTGAACCACAATTTTAAACCAACTATTGAATTGAGTTTTAGTTAAACAATTCAAACAAAGCCTTGAACCGACTAAAAAACTATTTGATTAAACCAAATAATGAATCAAAGCATTGAAACAAATCAGATGAACCAAATGTTGAAACAAAGTGGTGAACCGCTTGATTGAACCTGCCTTTGAACCATTTGACATTGAACTAAAGGATGAACCAAACATTGAACCTGGTACTGATGCTTGCTGATGGGGATTTATATTTGAACCAAGGTGATGAACTAATTCTAAAAATGACCAATTGTTAGAAACTAATTCTTTTGATTGAACCCACTTGCAGAAGCCGTGAAGCCCATTGAACTTGTAGAAATGAGCCTGTTTGTAGATTCTGTAAAAACCAAGTCCGTAGTTTTCTCTAACCTTGAAATAGTCCACATATTTTTGAAAAGCTTTAAAAATGAGGAATTCAAATGCCCAAGACAAATTTTGGAAAGGGAAGAGATAATTTTGGTCTGTAGGACCAAAATAGTTCAAATGTTGTCCCAAAAATAGCTGATATTTTTGGGGGACAATAATGTTGATTCCCAAATGGATATTTAACTTGTAGGGTATGAAGTCCCAAACATAGTATTTGATTATGGAAGCATGGGGAATATGATCATTGGTCCACCTGGGAGGCCATTAGATGACCTACACTGAGTTACAACTAGTTACACTTGGTCTTATAGAATATGAAAGGGAAGACCCTATTAGGAGATTAAAAGATGTAGAAATAAATGTTTTTGATCTAAATTTGTAGGGTGACTTTGAATTCATTGAAATAAAGAATGATGAAATGTAATAACCTACTCTCATTAGGAAAAGTGGGCATATGATGGTTAGATGATTATCAATACAATAGATAATAAATTGAAATTACAACAAGGAGATATAATTATAATTTTACCCTTGAACAAAGCTGAGACTAAACCATACATCTTTCCCAAGGAGTTTTCTTCACCATATACCATATGCTTATTGCGATAACAACTAGTTTAAGGTTTTGTGTAGAACTAAAATCACAAGTTCTATAAAATAGAGGGTTTATTAAATTCATATAACACACTCAAAAATATCCACACACACACACACATACACACACACACACACACACACACATATTCACATATATATGTGTCAAAACCATGGATCAAGTTTTGATTCAATGAATGCAAGTCTCCATCAATGCAATCTTAGATAAGATCAAAAGTGGATCTATTATACCCAGTAACCCCAATATATATGTAATATATAAATTTTAAACCTGAGAGTACTCTACCATGGGAAGTTGTATCTTTAGTTAGTGGGCATTCAAATGCACACATATTGAATAGGGCACAAGGAGTTCATGAGGTAAGACTAATGAGAATGGTTTTTGCTATCTAATGATGATTACTCTAGTACTTCACAATAGAATATTTAGTGTAATTGATTTATAAGTTGTAAAAATATGTTCTTAATGTAGATATCCAATTCAACATGTTGAAATATGCCCTTAAATTTGTTGTTATGGCATGTTAGGTAGCTCATTATTCCAAATAATTACACTAGCAAGATGCCTACGAATTGATGTGATCTAGGTTTCAACTCATGCCTACAATATTTGATCAATTTTCATTATTACATGAAGTTTAGTGTCATAAATTACATATTCATATTTGGATATATATATATGGTATTTTGAAGGTGTGGATCCAATATATGGGTACATGTGTTTCAACATAGTTTGACACATTTTCCATAAGAGTGGTATATGCACCAAGAATGCATGTGTGAGATAGAGAATTAGCCATAAGTTCATCCTATTTTTTTACAAAATTTTGTAGTGGAATATTGTAATCACATAGTGTAAACAACCCTCCAAAATTTACAGATATTTCTATGTCATGGATGGGAGGAAGACACATTGATTGCACAAGGAAAATGTTTGTAGGAGGTATAAGCTAGGGACTTGAACAAAGATAAAAATAATTATAGAGATAATAAGAAAAAATATTTTTTTAATTAAATCATGTAATAAGATTCTATATAATGTAGGACATGCATAATCTAGTGATGATGAGGAAGATTTAGACTTAAATGGTTTATTTAAGCTTGAACGAAGATAAAAGAGCCTAAAGTCGACATCACAGGACAAGTAGATGATGAGTATCTACAAAATATAAATATTTAAGAGTATAAATGGGAAATGACATTGAGAGAATACCTACTTGAAGGAAAAATGAATATATATGTATATATTATAATAATAATAATAATAATAATAATAACAACAACAACAACAACAACAACTAGTATGGAAAGTAACATAAAACATTGGTATAAAATTTAAACCAAAGCTAGTAGATATGCAACTTCTAGATACATCAACAAATTTTAGAAGGGATCCAATTGATACAAGATTACCAAGATGTATTCACCATGAATTTTTAAAGAGTAAAGGGTGTATAACCTTCATTAGGTGATATGTAAAAATAAATCAAAGAGTGTGCACATTTTATTAAGAAGCGTCCATAAAGAATAAATCTTAATATCAAGCTCAAAGTCAAAGCTAAAATTGAGAGGTTGTAATAAGTAGGGATTATCTATCTGATAGAGAAAGAATATTGGGTAAGTCCTATGGTGGTTAAAATTAATAATTTAGGAGAGGTTAGAGTCTGAGGTATCTCTAGAGCACTAAATAATGCCTGCATTAATGACCCATTTCCAATTCCTTTCACACATGAATTTCTTGATTTGGTCATACGGCATGAAGTCTATTCATTCATAGATGGTTTTAGTGGATATCATCAGATTATGATCATAATGGAATACCAAAAACATACCACTTTTAATATATATTGGGATTCATTTGCATATAAGGTAATTCCTTTTGGCCTAAAAATGCCCCCACTATTTTTTCTAGAGCCATAATCACTACAATCAAATATTTTATACATGAATTTTTGAAATTCTATTTGGATGATTGGGTTGTATTCTATCTATTAAAATAACACCTTTATAGGATGTGACTTATGTTATAAAGGTATTAATTTATTTGCATTGCTATTAATTTGAAGAAGTTTCTATTATTTACTCCAATTTGGGGTTTTATTAGGATATGCAGTATGCAGTGATGGTATTATGGTAGATCAAGCCAAAATCATAGTCATTTTTGGATTGAAACCTCTTATAAGTTATAATTAAGTGAAATCATTCATGGGACACACTGAGTATTATCAAAAATTAATTATGTGACATGCAATTATATTTGACCTAGTGGAAAAACTATTTCCCAAGCATATAAGGTTCAAATAGACTCTTGAATGATAGGAAATTTTAATTGACTTAATATAAAGATTAATAATGAATCCAATATTTATATTTTTGGACTAAAATATAACATTTCATGTTCATGTAGATGATTAAATAATCACAATAGGAGTTGTGCTGTGTCAACCTAGAGATGGAGGCTTGGATCACCCCATTCAATTCACAAGCAGGAAAATTTTAGTGGCTGATAAAAACTATACTAATACAAAATGGGAAGCTCTAACTATGGTGTTTGTTATGAAATAATTTAGGCATTATCCCTTAGCTAAACCATTTATTTTTTTTACAAACCATCAAACTCTATAATATTTAGTGAGCAAGCCTATGCTATGAGGATAAATATCCATATGGTTAATGCTATTTGAAGAATTCTGATTTAATATTAATGTTAAGCAAAAATTAGAAAGTGTAGGACCAGATCATCTTAGTCAAAAAAGGAATGGTGAATAATCATAATAATTATAGGATGAATCACCATATGTGCACTTATTTAGAGTCTCTATAATTTTGGAAATTATGGAAGACATGGCTAATTTTAGAAAAAGGAATTTTTATTGGACACTAGGTTAAAAATGAAAAAACATAGTTGGTCATAAGGGATATGCCATACAATATCATCAATGGGAGTCTTTATAAGATGGGTAAGGATGATGTGTTACGTACAATAGACTTAGAGTATTAGAGACCAAAATTTATTGAAAAATTACATTAAAAAGTCATAGGAGGACACTTCACAGGTGAATCTACTACAAGTAAGATACTAAAAAGTGGTATTTGGTGTTCTAATCTATTCTAGGATGGACATAGTGTTGAAAAATGCTACATCATTTTTCAATAATTAGGAAGGTTAAACAAAAGGGATGAAATATGCATAAACCCAATGTTAGTAGTGAAACCATTTGAACAATGGGGAATTGATTTTATAGGGCCTATTAATCAAATTAACAATAAAAATCATTCAAGATATTTAATCATACAACATTCTAATTTAAAAAATGGGTAGAAGCTATTACAATTCCAAGTTGCAATAAGAAATATGTAACCAAGTTTTTGTTTGAAAACATTATAACCAAATTTGGTTATTTAGTGAAGTTAGTCAGTAATAGAGGAATGTAATTCCTAAATAGTACCATCAATACTTTGAATTTAGAAATCATGGTATAAAACCATAAGATCACAACATATCACCCTCAAGCTCATGGGAAAGTAAAAGCATCAAACAAATTTATTATGAAAATGATTAAAAAATTATATAATTTGCATAGAGATGATTGGGAGGATCAAATTCATATGATCCTATGAACATACAAGACTAACTATAAATGTGCGACATCATTCAATCCTTTTCATCTAGTTTATGGATTAGATACAATGTTTTCAATGTAATACATAACTCTTATTCTATAAATTACATTGATAATATGACTAGGAAATAAGGATTCACTTCGAGCAAGGCTATTAGATTTGAATTGCATGGAATAAGCTAGGAAGATAGAAAGATAGACACAAGAAATAAACAAGAAGATCGAAAAGGCATGGCATAAAACTAATTTGTGTTCTAAGGAATTTCATCTAGAAAAAACATTATTGATATATGACAACATAGCTCAAACATATATATGGAAGTTGTGCTTTCAATGGAAAGGATCATATGTCATCCACAAAATATCATAACAATGAACTATAATGCTCAGGGACCTTCAAAGAGCTATCATTTTGGGGCATGTAAATGGTTTTAGGCTTAAACCTTACTAGCAATGATATTTTTAAATGTCATGCTAAAAATAGAATGGGTGTTGAGTAACACCATGTAGATAGGAATTTTGTTTAATTTATAGTTTTTCTCATCTTTTTGTAGGTTTTTAGTGTAGTTATGTATATTTCAATCTCTATATCATATACATTTGGAAAAATATTGAAAATTTAAAGTATCAAAGTATAAAAAGGAATTAGTAGAGCATTCAAAAATTTATAGATCATGAAAAATATAAGTCAACAAATTAAGTCCAAGAACGAGGCACTGAAAAAAAAGTATGATAGAAAGATACCAATGGTAACTACCAAGATAACTAATGATAAATCAATCCAAAGATTGCATCATTCTCAGATTATATATAAGTGTCAGACCCATGTTATGTATAATAAAGGAAAGTCATTAGAGATGAAAATATGACACATCATATAAAAAAATTGTGAATCTAATAGAGGAAGTCAAGGATCAACCAATTCCTGATGTATCACATCCTTCTAACACATCTCAAGTCTTAGTATTGGCATAAGTAGGTACATAAAATTAGGTATCATAAGAAAAACCAAAGATAACTAATCAATGGCTATGGTATGTCCATTCCCCACCACTAAAACACATAACATTCTCCGTCCCAATCACTCAAATGTGACACTAGAAACCTCAACCATAATTGATGTAACATCACTTGATTTGGAAATGAAAATTCAAGAGGCATCACTTAATGTCACCTAACTAACATTGGAAAATTAGATTGAGGGAGATGATACTTTCCAAGAGTCCATCGCCTAGATTTCTAATGAGTTAGAACAAGATAATATGCAGTTGATGATGGAAAATGTAGACATATGCACATTTAACCAATGCCCAGGCAATCATAGATGATATGTGCCAAACCTTGGTCACTTAGGTTTTGGGCAATGAGATGATGTCATAAGATAAATAACTTAATGCATTAGTTTCCCTACTCACCAAGGATTGGGTAGATGCACAAAAATTATAGAATATTTGAGTGTAAGGTCAATAATTGAAGGTCATAAACATAGATAATATTCTAACTCCTTGAAGAATACAACTAATTTTTGGACACTGCTACACAATAATCTTCTCATATTACTCATAGTATGCCTGATTGGAAATAATATCTACTTTATTATTTGAGAAACATAAATATTAATTTATTGAAGGTGTATAAATACAAGGCAGCCATGGAAGATCATATGTCCACTCTAAACCAAATGGAATTTGCATTAAAGGAGTCTCTTATCCTAAGAGATAATACCACGGACAAGATGGCTACATGGAAGAATGAAATATTCTAGAACACATTCACTGGTGTGGAGAACAATTTTATGTAAATAAGCTAGAAAAAATATCTTAAGACATTCAATGTAGGGTTTTAGAGAATAAGGTCATCCTTACTATCAAAGAGGATGAAGACATCCATAACATTGTGTAGTGACAAGATCCTCTGTGCACATTGATCAACATGATGTGGGATGCCCTAGCAGATTTGAAGAAATTCAAAAAAGATATATCACATTTGTATGATTCAATTTATGTGATTATTAATGATCCCTAATTAATTCTAATGACCTAGATGGCCTAAGAATTCCATACCAAAAAAGTGGAAAAAATAATGCAATGAGTGGTTCAACCATAATAAATGTATACAAACACTTGACACTATAGCTACATCTTCTTTAACTATGATTTATTTAGATCCATATTCTACAACATAAACATCTTTTATACCTCTAGTTTCACCCACATCATTGTAACCTCCTTCAACACAGGCTACACACTTCATGCCACCACCTTTTGTTCAGGTACTGGGAAGTTTAATTTTTAAAAAATTGATTGTTTTTGAGGTAGGGAAGGCCATAAGAACTAGGTGTGGGTCTAGGATGGTTGAAAACATGTAAAGGGAGGCCTTCTAGTTAAGCCAATATATTAAAAACCTATAAAGGTGATAGATTGTTACACTACTTAGTTGAATACCTAAAAGGATGGCTAAGTAGTGCATAAGAGGTGAAAAATGGTAAATGACACCTTAAGTGATTACTAAAAATAATGGTTTTGGACTAAAACCTTAGTGTAGTGCATGAAACTAGATCATAATTTGGCACACTTCCAATGATTTTATCTTTGAATGAGATAAATGTTCGACAAATGTTCAAGTCTGAGAATGTATTGGTAGTAGACTTAGAATGTAAAATCATAAAGTATGAACAAGTGTCAAGTGTGTGATATGTAGCATTTTGTATATTGTATATCTTTTTTTACGTATTCAACACATGATGTATATTAAAAGTATGTAGAATATGAAGAAAATCCTTTGAGAGAAACATAAGGATAATTAATGTGAAGCTATAGAGCCTTTGTAAGTTCTTTAAATAGTCTTCAAATGTAAAGGAGAAGAGTTACAAATATGTGAGAGATTAATATAGATATCTACTGATGGTTCTTCTAAATGTCTTTATGTACTTGTTCCTTGCACATGTATACTATGTTTTCATTTTAAGCTGATCCATAATATAATGATAATGAATGTTCTCTATGTTTCACTCCACATTTCTCTAGCTACTCACTGAGAAGGAATATAAGGAATAAATTAGTTTGTCATATTCTAGTTATGTGTTTAGATCACGTAACTCACTGCACACACATACACTTCTTAGAAAATTTTTATGGGACTTTACATGAACCTCTGCTAAATTTTTTTATCAATAAGTTATAGATGATGAGTCTGCCTAGGTAGATTAGATTTTACATGTAAGTGGCATGCAATTTACATTATCACATTGTATGTTTAGATATCCATAAATAGCCAAGGTGTGGCCAATCTAAATCATTTAATCTCATTTATATTGCTATTGTAATTGTTTACTTGAGCTATGTTTCTAATTTATATACTAGATTATATATGAAATATCTACTTTACTACCATATATGTTAGATATATTTAGTAGTGTATTGTTTAGTTAATTTTGATTAAAATAGAATTACGGTAAATAATCACACACCTATAATGGTGTGACATCATAAGTGGCTGTGTCCTCCATATGATTGACTTTGTACTATAAAGTGTATTATTGTTACACACACACACACTCTTTTCTTGACAAATTCATTGCATAAAGTATGGTTTGGAGTGTGCTCTAGTTGTGAGGCACATGCATTTTATTGTACTTAATGAAATGATGTTATTTTGACTCCCATTATCAATAATAACATGAATAAGCTAACTCATTATCCCAAACCTTGGTGTGGAGCTTGATGTAGACTACACAATCAAATATTATTGCATAAAATTCAAAATTCTTGTGTGGGATATTTATGGTATTGGGAGTAATGATAGATAATATATTTTAGGGTTTTGTACTTTTAAAGCCTTTTCTATCACGCTTCCAATCAAATATAGATATATAAAGTCTTTTTTATGATTTTATTGCACATTTATTATTGATTTAGGCTATCAATCTTCTAATTATGATGCTTTTGTAACACCCCTATATTAATGGTTGAAACCTTTACACCTACATAATTTGATGTAGGTTTAACTAGTTGATCTTTGGATGATCACAACATTGAAAGACAAGGAAATTTATCCTGAAGATATTCCAGAAGGTATTGGTTATAACCCAAAATCCCCTTTACTTGATTTTGTGCTTCATTTGATGTAATTAGAAAAAAACATGAAATTTGTTTTAATCCTTAACCCTTGTGGGTTATTTTATGGGTCGAGTCCCCCCTAATAGCTTGTTTAAGTAGTGGGTTCACAACCACTGGAAATCCCATGGTATTAAGCTTGAATGGGTGTAGAAAATGACTAAGGTTTTTCTTGTTTTTACACTCTAATAGTTTTGACCATTGTAAAGAATTGTCAACCATGGGTCTTGATTGATTTGAAATATCCTATTGGTTTTTTCTACTAGACTAGGGACTTCTAAGTCTCCGAATAAAAGAAACTTAGAGTTCCTTGGTCTCCCTATGTTACTTTTGACTTTGTTGAACAACTCATGAAAACCTTGGGTGATTCATTTTTCATGAGCAACCCAAGTTCTATTTCTCTCATTTGCAAAAGTGGGTTTGTGTTGAATTGACCTTGTCAAGGATATGAAGGAAATGATTGACATACAAATTGGTGAAAACTATTTCTCACAACATTTAATTTACATCAACCTCCCTAATACTTTTTTTAATTTCTAGTCCTCAAACCATATGATTTGAGAATTTCCCTTAATGGTTAACTCTTGAAAAGTTTCAAAAAAAAAATGATTCATAAAAAAAACCAAACAGTTCCACAAGGGATGGAAGGACCACTATGTCTAATAAGAAAAATGCTTTAGCTTTGCATGGTGTAACTCAAATACCAACTATTTTTTATTGATCCATCAGTGATTTAGGAGAAATATCCTATACCTAAAAGGACACTCAAGCTATGCTAAGCATCACTAATTCAACACCATCTCTTGATCACATGTTACAAGAAACACCCACTTATTTGCCTTCATACCTTGAGGGTTTCTCTACCAAATCATCACACCCTCTTTTTAGGGTGGCTACCAAAAATAAAAAGGATGATGAGGTTTATTTTTACCACATTAATATTATCATATGGCCCTAAAATACCTTTCCTTAATAAGATGGAGAGTATGTTTAAGAGATATGTCAATATTTTTAGATAAGTGGTTTTATAAGAGGCAACCAGTCAAATCATTTCTTCTCTAACATGTTTTTAGCTTTAAAAGTACTTAAAAGGAGAAATAACATGAACCTTGGATGTTTTTTCATGATATTTTATTTTTTGAATAATCACAACCATACTAACTGACTTGTAGAAACACAATCATGAATAATTGTTAGAATTTTTATAATATGAAAGTATTGTGTTTGCAAGAAGTTAAAATTTCTTATTTTACTCTTCAATTTGTTTCTCATGAGATTTGGATAGGTTCTCTTTGCAAGTTGCATAATAATATGCATGTACATGGATGATTCATCACATTACTCACACCATATCTATCACAAAATATTCTGTCTTAGGGAGATTAAACCACCCATTGGGTGGTGTGGCCCCTTTGATTTTGATAGGTGACTTCTTGGGTTGACCAACATATATGCTTCCAATGAAGCTATAAAAAGAGTCCTAATTTGGATATGGTTGGTAGAACTACTCCTTGATGATCATTAGGTGATTTTTGGGGATTTAAATATGGTCTAATCTAAGGAAGAAAAGAAGGTCATTTCATTATGTGTTAATGTGTAGGGGAGCAAGAATCATAGTTATACATGAGTATTAATCTCAATCTCTCCAATCCCAATCACCATAGGAGAAGAAAGTCAACTTACTCCTGATTCACTTGGTCCAACCTCAGATAGGGCCAAGATAGAGTCATTCAAAAATTGGATCGAGATTTACTTGAAAAGTAAGATTTGTTCTACTTCTCTATTTCTAAGGATCATCATGTTTCAATTTTCAATGATGTCATTCTCTTGGAACAACAATCCATTTTTATCTATAATGAATGAATCCCCCCTCAAACTAAAACTTATAAGTCTCATTTTTACCTCAACACAATGTATTTTAAGCATGGGAAAATTCTTGTCCATATCAATCAGTCCTAAAATTCAATGTCTCATCCTGTGGGGGTCACAAGATGGATTGATTGGTGCTTGGATGGTATTACATGGACTGCCACTTTTTTTCCTTTTTATGGTAAGCAAGTGGATATATTTATTCAAGATGCTCATGAAGTATAATAATATAAATTTCATAGGATTTCATAGGAGATTGATCATGCTCCTATCATCATTAGTCTTTAAGTTCAAGCTACTTAATGGAGACACAAGCTTAATATTGAGGAAAAATACAAAGATAGGGGAACTCAACTTTGAGCTAAAATGTATTGATTAATAATAAGTGATAGGGTTACCAAATAATTATTTTCCCTTCTTCATTAAAAATGAGGTACATACATGATTAAATCCATTAAATATGTTAATTATAGGCTTACCAAACTCCCAACCTTTAAACAAGACATTGTTCATCACTACCAGGGGCTTTTTATTGCTCGACCTTCTTCTCTAGTCCATGAAGTAGAGCTTTTAAAATGTCTTCAAGATTTACCATAAAAGTTGTCTATACCACATATATTTTATTATGATAAACCTATTTATTTCTATGATCTCAATGAAGTAACCATGCTAATGGCCTCTAATAAAACACATAGGATTGACTATTTCCCCTATGAGTTCTACTAGGTCCTACACTATTGATCATGATCTCCAAAAATTCTATTTTGAAGTTATTTTGTCTAATTATTTGGGCACCCTCATTAATAATTTCAACATAAAATTCATACCAAAGGCTCGAGATCAAGATATTATTATGAATTTTAGGCCAATAAACCTTATGAATGTGTCGTACAAAATCATATCCAAATCCCTTGCTAAAATTGAGATGCCTTCATGCCCTCACTGATATAAATGTGTAAACTAGGTTCATTGAGAATAAGTTTATTTCAGATAATGTTATGAAATTTGGTTATGTATGGAATAGGCCATGGTTTCTAATAAAAAACCATGTTTTTGAAAATTGACTTTGATAAAGCCTATAAAAGAAGTGTCCTTTTATTATTGTTATGCTATAAGCTACGGGTTTTGGACTTCATTACGTTCATACTATTAACATGTGGTTTTAGGATGATTGAGCATGAATTACCATTTAGAAAGTTAAATCACATAATTTTTAGATTTTTAGGTATATAATACAAGGTTGTCATTTGGCTCCCTTAATATATGTGTTGGTTGTAGAAATTTCTAATTACCTTTTGGAAAATTACTCATTTATAAGCTTGGTGAAAGACATCTCTCTCCCCCAGTGTGACAAAAAAATAATTAATGAGAAATTTGAGGATGATTATTTTCTCACCCTTTTATAGGAAGAGTCCTTAGCTAATAATGCCATGAAATATCTTGAAATGTTTTTCTAGCATCAAGATGTTGTATCTAGTGGAAAAAGACTTAGTGTTATAGGCAATTCATTTATCCCAAACCAACTTGGATATAAGGATATATAGAAATAGATCTTGTGATGTGTTCAATTTAATTTTATAGGCATCATTTTTGCCTTTATAACCTCCCTATATGAGTTTTAGTCATATGTTATGCAACAGGTTGAGAAAATGATCTTCTACTAGATCACTAAGCCTCTCTACTTGGTAGGGAAGTTTCAAGTGTGCTCCAAAGTGTTAGATGTTATTAATGTATATTACTCTTCTTGTTGGAATCCTTCTAAGTTTTCCTATTATAAAATGGATAATTTATTAAGGAACTTACTTTGGGCTAACTCAAAAGGCCACACAGGTTTCCACATGGTTTCTTGAGATATTTTTTGTATACCTAAGGAAGTTAGGGCCTTGGGCTCATTAACATAAGAATTAAAGGGTATGATCTAAGTGTGAAATGTATAATTAGAAGCCTTTAAGGGAATGAGGCATGGAAGGTTCTTATGAAACATTGCATTACCTAAGGAATCCCTATTGGTCAAAAGGATTCGAAATGTCTTCAATTACAGTCTTCTTCTTTCTCCTATGCTAGTTCTGGTGGGTGGTACCTTTATGGTTAAAAGAATATGGAAATCTTTTGAGTTTATAAAACCTAACTGTAGATAGGCTACACATGGCTTCAGAACTAGTAGTTTAATTAATTCTCATTCCCTATAGTGGTACCCCATCCTCGATTTTCATAACAATTCATTTGATATGATTCCCTAGATTAAAAGTCTTAGGCTCTTCAAAAAGGGAGTCAATACCATTGGGGACATATCTAAAAAGTTTCCAAAAGTGGTTATCATGGGATATGTTAAGACTTTAATACCAGATCAAACCTAAGTATCTAAAGTTAATTAAATAAATTTAAAAATCCATACTTGATGACTGCCTCCATAAAATTAGTGTTTCAACTAGTGTCCCTTGGTGATGAGATTGGAATTAGCCTAAGACTACTCATTTATTCCAATACACACCCCATATTGGGTAACATCTCCTAGTTCTAAAATATTTTAAGAGTAAAACACTCAATTAATGGTGTAAGTTAAGGTCTCTATATGTCATTTTTGCTAGAAGATTTCCCAACCCATGGAAAATCCTACATTGAGCCCAAAAAAACTCATTTTCTATGGTGCATTCTTTATCAACATTTGTCAATTAGTGACCATCTTAAACACATGGGGGTATCAAATCCTATATGTCATGTTTATCATCAAGGTGAGACTTTAAATCATTTACTATATTTTTTATCTCATGTTAAGTCAACCTAAAAATGGATTCATGAATTTTTTCAACACCTTCTTCCAATTTTTTACTTGAAAAATGGTTCTTCTTGGGGACATGGCCATGGTACCTACAAGATACAACAATTTTTGGTAGATTATTCATGCCAATATTATTTTTCATATATGGAAAGCTATATAATATGTTATTTTTAATAATGAAGCTATGGAAAGGATTTTTTAGTGACTAACATAGTTACTATTGTTTTAGATGTTTTGCTCTAGATTCAAATTCATGTAGATAAAGTCAACCTAGAAGTGGCACACCTTCAGACCTTGCTAGATCATTGGGGGAATTTTTAATGTGATATAAGTTGTGAACTTATAGTTATCCCATGATTTTAGTCTCCCTCTTAGCGTTGGGGTCAAATATTGTGGCATTGACACTCAAGAAGTAAGTAGAGTGTGTATCCTCACCACTAGTGGCCATCACCGCTCCATGGGGGAAGAGTTTTTGACCATCTTGGGAACAATGGTAATTATAAGTGGGGTGATCCTCCCCAAGATAAATTACGTCACCCAAATATTATTACAACTCCCTCTTAGCTATAAAAATATATTGAATAAAAGTAACAAATAGATAGATGGGAGCCCGTACCTAATATTGTGTATACTTTGGGCACCAATGGATGGGGGGAAGCCGAATAGTCCCCATCCTCTACTTCCTTCAAATACCATGTTTGTTATTGCTAAATAATGGCCTTGGTTCTTATGTTCTTTAATTATTTTTCATATAATTTTTAATTAAACAAAAATTATTATTTTTATATTAAAACTCTTTTGATGTTGCGATTTGACTACTCTTTCAGGACTTGCCTCGATGTGTATTTTACATTCTCAGGTGAGAATTTTCAACACATTTTTAGTATGATCAACATTGTATGCTATTAATTGTTATTAATAAAAGTTCACTTTTCAATAATAAATTCTCATGTGACTTTTTTCAATGTCAATAGCACCACTTATCATCTTAGTTGTTCCTATCTTTGTTTAGATCAGAAGGCATTGAAGTATTTTATTTTGTTTTGACCTTATTAATTTTACCCCTTGTGTGACATATTTTTCCTATGTTCATTAGGTTTAGATAGTGTGTCACGTGTGAGTTAACTCTTATATGTGAATGAAGAAGATAAATTTTTCTTTATCTTTATCTTGGATTTGATCTTGGTGCCATTGTAATAAGATTGCCCCACTGCATTTGAATTCATGAAATCTATATGTAGATGAATATAAGGTGAAGCCAATTGATGTACTTCAAAACCTTATGTTTATTTTTTAAGTCCTCATGAAAATTTTCAATTTAGTCATGAAATGCACTGCTATAATCTTAAATTGACTAATCCTTATGCTATAGAAACTACTAGAACTTAATTTTTTATATATTGATAATCATCTTTTAATGCATTGAAAAATGACTTCCAATTCATAATGGGATAAATATATTTATTGAATTTTTCACTATTGGTTTCCCATAAAAAATACATTGAAATAGATGTCTTAAAGATTGTAAATGTGATCTTATATATATCACTAAAATGTTTTAAAAATATGTAGACCTCAAGTTTTCTAATCAATCCATCCAATGTCATTTATTTGATTTTTACTTCAAACACTAGGATGCCAATATTGACTTGAACTTTGAGGGGTATTTTTGATAAAATTATAGATTAATATGTGGGGTAGAATAAGGATTGGCTTGTGGTCCAAGTTTCACTAATAGTTAATAAAATTAACCAAAGCATTTATTGTGCTAATCCTCGAGGGTATCCTAAATATGCTGCTAGATGTCTTGCATTGCCTCATGGATTATATTTTAGGTGTCATCCATATTACTCTTACTATTGTGTTCTTTTAGATACTATTAAAAATAATAAATTTATAGTCCTTTTTAATTTTTCATTCACATGATTAAAAATATATGACAACTCTTACTATGATACCAATAATCCTCACCATGGGGCTCAAGATGCCAATGTGATGGACATCCTTCATTTGGTAGTAAGATACAGGTTTTAGAATGTATATATAAAAACTCAAAAATAGTAAATTTAATAGACATTCAAATAAGAATGTGTTTTAAGAATGGTGATAGTTATATTCAATATGCATGATAGGGAAAATTGTAGATGTGTATAATATTTAGTAAGACTAGGAATGAAAGTTCCTATGATTAGAAGGGGAAATATTCCAAATGAAATGTTTAGATTAAAAATAATGTGAGTTATAGATGTGTATGAATGGCAGATACATAAAACACACCTACAATGTTTTATGTGGTCTCCATGTGATCTCTCTCATATACAATACCTTATGGGTCTAATAATTACAATAAATACATCATTTGAAGAATCTAGTTAAAATAGATGATGGTTATAAAATAGGTGGTGCTTAAACATAGTTAAGTTATGGTTGGTATTTTTTCAAGTGTGGTGGTTTTACTTTCAACTATGTGGTTTCACTAATAGTTTCCATGACATGGTGCATAAATGGGGAGTGTTACCTAACATCAGTTAACATGTGGATGAAGAGTGTATATATTCTTGCACTATGCAAGGAAACTGTAAGATAGTCTATGTAACATTGTAGCAATGTGTAGAGATACATAAGGCATGATGAGCGATGCAAGATTCTAAAAATGGATGTAAATACTAACAATTTTATATGAGTTTACATAATATTGACATTTTAAGCATTATGAAATAAGGTGTTTTAGAAGTTGGTAAAGGTACCACAAGGTTTTGAACTTGAAATGAGAAAACAAATTAAAATGAGACATAAATTCACTTTAAGGAGGGAATACACTTGCATAGATAAAAATGATAGTATTTAATTGCTTCTTTACTCAAGGGTGTTTTTGGATGCAAGACGTACTGATGTTGTGGGTATTTTGAATATAATGGTTGATGAATATTTGTAGTCGAGTTTGTGATAATGAGAAAAGGAATTAAATTATTAAATGCCTATGGAAAATCATTCATTGATATCCAAATTAGGAAATAATAATTATGGATACAATGTTGGTCATAACTAAACTTAACATGGAAAATATATTTATGAAATATTTTGGGGAATCGTGATTGGATAGAATATGTGTTAGACTTCATATTTAGTTACACACTACAATTATTTTTGTTATATCAAATTAGATATTAGTTATAATTAAATTTACTTTGATTTTACATGCACACATGCACATTATTGTCACACAGTTGGGCATGAAGGCCAAGAAAAAAATGGCACTATAAAGTCATATCACTCACACCCTAAGTACATAGTTTCGAGATAGATTTAGAATTAAATGCATTATAAAATTTATTGTTGCAGATTGAGATTGAACATAAAATGAAAAAAATTAAGAACACTATAAATTATTGACTACAACCTACAGATTCCAACTAACATTTACATCCTTAGTTTATATAAAAAATGAATTGAAGGTGAATTCAATAGGTTCAAAGGAAGTGATACATGTAGAAACATGGGTATGAAACCTTTTTTAGAATCTACTCCAATAATTAAAAAAAGGCTTTTACATGTTAGTACAAAATGAGAAAGAATTTAATGAAACCATGGCCTTGTTTAGATGTATATCTTCCACTGAAGACAAGGTCACATTTATAGTGTTTTATAATATGAGGTTGAATGTATTAAGTAATATTTATTCGTAAGAAAATTTTAATAAGGAAAATAAATGAGATGATGGTGATTTTATTTGAAATACATAATAAATTACATTAATCAACTAAATATTTGTCAATGTACATGGGAAGAAATGTATTTTTTTGGATATTTTATCACCATCAATGTTTCAAATCACATTGAGTGATCTGATTGTAAAATTTTAATGATAAGAATGTGAATATGGAGGGAATATTTCTTAGATTTGATGTTATATCCATGTTCACCAAGGTAATGATCATTGATACTTTTGATATGGCGAGCTCTTACATAGACAATGAGATGAATAGGTTAGTTTACTTCTATTATATATCCATGTTTTAATCATTCAACGAGGTTATGAATGAGAAGATAAATGGTATGGAAATAGTTTATTATATTTCACCAATTGTTGATAATCTCTTTTTTTTTAAATTGATGAGAGGAATTAATAACCTTTCCTCATAAGCCAAAGTGGTGGAATTGATATGTAGACAACACTAATCTTAGATGGAAACATGGAAAGGAAAAATATAAATATTTTAATTCATGCATTAATTGAATGATTGAAAGTGAAACTCACTAAAGATATTAAGATACACAAAATGTTACTATTCTTGGATGTCCTCCTCACATGGAAGGGGGATGGTTCCCTTGAAAAAAGTGTTTATATAAAGTGGACCCACACATATTTACATGATTGTTTGTATCTTCACCTTTTAAAAAAAACATGTGTTCTGAAGTCTCTTATCATGTGGTATTTCATGATTTGTGATGAGGATAAATGTGTTTTACTATTTTTTGGCATTATGGATAGATTCCTTGGTGTAAAAAGGTAAAAAAAAGTGAACAAGTGATAACTATAGAAATATAATAAACTATTGGTTTGAATATGTCATATTTAAAAAAAATAAAAGATTAATAGTATAGTTTTTATGATTTAAATGTAATAGTAATGAAAGAGAGGAAACAAATATTGAAATAAACACACCTAAGCATTGTAGTTGAATTCTGAGACTAGAAACAATGTCTAAAGCTGACACATAATAATTCATGAGAATTATACTATAATATAACAAAAGGAAATAATTGGTAATTGACTATTTGTAATCAAATTAGAATAATGGAGTTGCCAATATTAACCCATGATAATGACTTAGAGCTATGATTTTGACCTCTACTAATTTTTCAAGTTTCATAACTTTCAAAGTTATTTTGAAGATAAATGATTATCATGAGCACTAATTTTATTCATTTAATTGATGGGTAAAATTATTTTATTTTATTTTACTTTGAATTCAACCTAATTCTCCACAATTTTGAGTGATAAATAGATTTTTTAAGTTAGTTTTTCCAATAAAAATCTTGATGATTATAATTATATATCCTACATGCTTGGAAATGGTTCTCTATGTAGTTCTTGTTGTCACTAGGATTTTAACCCTTTGAGGAGATGTAAAATATCTCCTCATTCAAGTGTCACAATGGAAACACCTCTAGGGTTGTGGGTAGCCTAAGGATGAGGTGATTCTCTAGATATGGTTAGATACCTTGATGTACCACTTTGGATCACAACTACACTTAACTTTGGAGGTGAAAAGGGAGAGAGATAACTAAAATCAAAATAACCTAATGGAGGTGATACACCAAATATATAAATGAATTCCAACCATATGCATGTTATACTTGAAACCAAGAGACTAACCAAACATACACTCATTCAATTTGCATCTTCTCACATCAATGTTACATCATGAGGTTATGGATGAATGTGAAAAGATACGAGGACTAGACAAGAGACCTTGGATGGAAATAATGAAAAAACTAACTCACTCAATCCTTGAAATTTCCTAAAACACTTCACATACCCAGTAAATAGAATATTTCCAATTGCAAACAAGGTCAAAGAATGAGACATGTTAAGGAATCCATAGTCTTCACTAAGCAAGATCCATCATCCAAGTAGAACACACTTATGAACAATCATGATGAGGTAAAAATTAGTAGTATTATTGATCAAAAGGTATAAAAATGAGTAGGGCTTCACCATACTTAGGTGGAGCATAGATTACAATGGCCAAAATGGTTATTTCTTATAGAACTTGAGAGAAAGAAGAAGAGAGAATTAAAAGGGTAATAAGGACACTTTTAAAGTTGAGAGAATAAGTAAATTATACATGAGAATAGGATATGGGACAAACTATGTAAGGTTAGGAAGTACAAATATCCATCAAAGTCATTAAACTCTTGCAAAGTGGCATGAAATTCCTTTTACTAGCTCAAAAAAATTGCCTTTATGATTAGCCCTATTCTAACATCCCAAAATTGATTAAGGATAGGTATGATGATTAGAATGAAGGGGAAGGATATAAAAAATGCCTCTTCATCATTGATTGTAGGCCTAGTCATCTAGATTCATCTATAAAGGAGCCATCATCATTTGTAGTCCAAAAAATTCTTCCTTCATGCACCTTTCACACTTGGCCTCAAATTTGGATTTATTTTTCCATGAAAATACATGGAAGGGAGTGAATCACACCTGTTACAACCCTCCATGGCCTTGGAAGCATTAGTGGCACCTTAAAATGAGCTCACTTGAAGTTTTCCACCCTTCTCAATAGCTTGTCCACTAGGCCAGTTTTGATTGGCTGAGATGAGAGATATTGTTTACACACTTAGAAGTTTTTATAAGGAATGAAATTAACATGTGTATTTATCACATGTCTAAATCTTCCTCATAAATTTGGTCTCATCCTCAGACTCATAAAATCTAAAAAAGACACAAAATGGTCAATGTACATGTCCGTACAACCAAAAAACATGGGGAGTATCTTGAAGGAGTCTCCTATAAGGTTTAATAGGTCTCATGGTCAAACTATGCCATTAAATCATCTATCCAACTCCATTTCTCCAAACTAGCCTTGATTAAGGGTTTACAAGGGTTTTAAATTTATTTTGAATCTTAAGTTTTGTTCATAAAGCTTTGACATCCAACTTGAAAAAAAATTCCACAAATTCATAGTTCAAAACCTATACTAACATCCTTAAACTCCTCAGACTCCCATGCATAGCATCTAAAGATGGTTGAGCTTCCAAACTTCTCTTATTGATTTTTCTCCATTCTAATAATTTTTGTCTCTAACCAAAATTAACTTTATTGATGATTTATCTACAATTTATAAGATGAAATGCACCTGTAGTGACCTTATTAACATGTTAAAATAGGTTATAACTCATATCTAATGCTATAAGTATGACTAACTCTTTATTTAAACACTAGGTCTAAGCATGCCAAGTAGGCCTGAGTTGTCCTTGAAGCTCGAAATGGACTTTTGATGGGTCCCCTACATTTCATGAGATTAGGAACCTATAAATTAACCCTATAAACATGTTCTAACCAATTAGAGATATAAACTCATGCTAAAAATGGTTTTGACCCCTCAAATGGGCATTAGGCCAAAACTTGCCTAGCATGTTTGACTGCAAATTTGAGAATTATAGTATCCTACTTGGATTTACAATTTATGACATGTTTCTATGCTTAACCTAGGTATGTTACAACTTTACACACCTCTCTATAATGTCCAATAAACCTTCTGTTTACTTTTTTGCCTTCAAACCTCAAGATTGCAGGGCTATGCAACTAGGGAACTGCACTATATTTGAGACAAAAAGGTACTTAACCTATTTATCTATGAAAAAATAGTATTGTAAGGGTTTATATAGGTTATAATGATCCTCTAGAAAACATTTTATCTCATGTTCATCTCATATAACGTTTCAAAAACACAAAAACCCAAACAAACTATTAAGTAAAGGTTGTGTGTAGGATTTTTCCAATGGATTGTGATTTGCATTATAGGGTCATATATATACCTATTTTACACATAATGAGGATTATATGATAATTATATGACCATGTTAGATATTTTCCAATCTCATTTATCTCATATAATTACAATGTCAACTTCAAAAGCAACAACCCTTGCTCACTATGTTTCTACCAGTTTTAACCCTACTTGTAGGTTAAATTTCATGATTCAAGATTAAAATAAAGTTAAAATACCCTTTAAAATTTCCTTGGAGTTACCTAGTACATGTTTTAATTCCTTTTTTCACTTGGATTAGTTTAAACTATCACCTAGAAACTTTGTCTTAGTCTCTTGTTTACCTACAATCACCTACAACTAACTGTAGGTAGAGTCCTGTAGATGTTCATTAGCTTGAGTTTAAATTTTTAACATTGAATTATACATATTACCACCTTATTATCTCATTTATAAGTGTTTGGAATCCTTTTACCTCATGTTTGGGCTGCGTATGAGCTTTACCCTTGCTAGACTAAGACACCCTATCTATTTGACTATTGTAGGTACACATGAGCTCTTTAGACTGGGGTTATGATGTTGGGAGACATAATTTAAATACCATAAAGTCATATATACTTATTCCATACTTAAATTCAGTTTGGGAGTCCTAAATCAACACCTAAACACATATATTGGCTCACTATTTGTAGACCTTGTTGTAGGTGTGTATTAAGGTTGTATAAACTAAAAGGTGCAAATGGGAAGCTAAAAACAATATATACTTCTCCTTTAAATATTTTTATGTCATGAATGCTCAAATTATCCATTTGTAACCATCCAAATGTGAAGGTAAGATGTTATTATGCAATTATTGGATGGGGAAGGCTCTTCTTGACTCAAACTGTAGATAACACTGACTATTTTTAGTGTTTTTAGGCAACCTTAGGGTCTCTAAAAAACAATCTTCATGAACTCTTTTTCCTCCAAAATTTAAAAATTCATTATCTATGATGGAAGATACAAGGTTAAGCCATTATAATGCCTCAAAATTTCTCATTTACTTTTTATATGATGTCCACAAAACCTTGTTGGACCTTTGTTTTGCATCTTTAAGGACTAAATCCCAAAACTCAGTCATCTCTTTTTGGAGCTAAAATACCCTATTAACTAACTAATTTGCATTTAAAACATGCATGATAAGGTCCATTCAAAATTTTAGGGTCCTAATCAAAGCTCCAACTCATGTTTCAACACATCATAATGGATATTTAACTCTCTGTGGGTTGTCTGTAGGTGACCTTTTAGTATATACAGGCAATGGGTTGAACATGGGCAAGATACATTACTTCAAAGCATATTATGAGTTTTAAACCTCTCTCCATACTTTAAAATAAATCATAAATATAATAAAATACTTGAAACAAATGTCAAAACCTTCCTTTCAATATGGACTCTTTCTTCATGGCACCTATAAGTGTATGTTAATGGCAAAATTTGTGACATTATGAGGTGACTGTATTAACTGGGACAATCCTTATTCCACAAAATGTAAGAAATTTACTTGACTTATATTGTCATGGAAGTGTATTTAACCTCTCAATGTCATAATTACATCACCATGGATATGTTTAATATCTCAACTTAGCTCACCAAATTAACTATGTATGACAGTCATGGGACTAACTGACTGAATAGTACTTTGTGATTACAACTCATAGAACATTTGCTTATATAAAAAATGTTTAAAGGAGGAAGGGAAAAACATAACATTTAAAACATGAAAATATACCTATCACTACCCTCTAAAGACATTTAAAAAGCATGAAGATCTAGAAATAGTGAAACCAGGCCTGTCATCTGATATAAGACTAGTCTAAAACCCCAAGATGATTTTCCCATAAAAAATTATGAAACTTTAAACCAAGAATGGAAATAATTTTAGGAGGAGGTAAATATCATTTGGAATCAAAATCAATAATTATTTTGTACAAAATTTCTCAAACCAAGGCAAAACCTATAGGGTGAATGAAACAACAAGCATAAAAGTACAATAAACTTCATGAGGATGGTTCATGAAGCAAGGCCACTATTATTAAAATTACTTATATGTAAATGAAGGTTTATAAGTTTAATAAAACATCCCCAAATATTTTGATTTGAAACCTCCTGAGCTATCCATACTAAGAATAAACTTGAAGGTCACTTCTGCTTGCCAAGAAGACTGAAAAAAGAGCATAACAGTTTTAGGCCAAAAATGGCATTTCTAGAGAACTTCAAATGTGTAACTAAGATTTGAGAAGCTGAAGATGCATACCATGATCCTTTTCAATGTGGCACACTTCTCAAGGAGCTATATAAGTGCCAGACTTCTTTTTCTCAAGAAAACTACCCTTTTTTGAGGAACCTACCACTTTTTAGTTGGTTTCAGTTACTTAAGACCTCTTAGGACACATGGGACATTAAATCATCTTTCTAAACCTTAAAAATTCCTAATAAATCCATACAAGTCATAAAATGCACCTTTTTGACCTCAAAATGACCTAAAAGGAATAAAATGACTAAAGACAAAGGCTAGTACAACATTAAGTGACATTAATTAAATTATAAAACACCTTGTGACATCTATATTAAACCCCTAAAATTCAATTTTTACCTATAAGCACCCAAATTTGACCTAAAATTCAAATTTGGTCAATAATTTGGTGACTCATAGGGGTATCATGCTTGTTATTCTAACTAGACCAATGGCCCTATAATTCCATTGGGCTTAGGGAATCTTTTGAAGTCTGAGACAAATAAGGAAACATTTGAACATTAACCATCAAAATAAGAACACTAATTACCTCAACCACACAAAGCAAAGGACACACACAAAATAAGGCAACAAACTAACAAGACACACATGCACACATGTGCTCAAGGCACTGAGGGGAGTCAAAAAATAATCTATTATGCAAAAATATAAACTAAGCATACCTCATTTTCAAGATCAAAAGGAAAAATTCTTGAATGATCTTCATGGTAAGATGAAACATAGTGCTAAGCATGTTTCACCTTGGATTGAATGATTTGTGAATTAGACCTATTCCTTATCACTTCCCTTGATTTGATATCAATTAGATCATAATAAAATAGGTCTCCAATGTAGATATATTCCTCTTGAACATTTTCACATACTTCATAATGTTTCTAACTCTTCATTTCATGGTCAATTTGTATCTCCTTAATAGACATGGCTTTAAGAGGATTGACTTCTTGTTCATTAGAAGATTGAGGCCAATAAGAGCTTATTCCATCCTTCAAGAGCTGATATGCTTATCCCAATTTATTGAGAGGATGATATCCCATCTTTATGATTTCAAACATGTCATCATGAAATGTATATTCTTCTTGTAAGGATATATTTGAAAAGTTGTTTTTCCTTTGTATACTTACTTGAGTGCCAAGGTTGCCTTCTCCATCTTTGACTAGATCATAGCCTCCTTTAAGAGGAGTATAAACTACTCCAATGATCTCAAACAAGTCATCCAAAGGCTGATTAGTAAAGTGATGAAATAATCAATGACCTTTTCTTCCTCTTTGGCAAAAAGAGAACATTCTTCCTTATCAACCCAATCAGAAATTTCAACACAAGAGACCATCTCTTCTTCATCATTCAGGACCTCTTGAGGGATCTCAAGTTTCATATCAACTTAAAAAATATGAATTTGGTTCCCAAGGGATGAAATATCCTCCATTTCTTTCTCCTTCTTTGTGATTGCAAGACTAGGCATTTTGAAGTCATGTAACTTAGTCCAATGAGCCTGCCAAGGAGTTAGGCTCTCTTCAAGAAGGAGTTCTAATTTTTTGTTAACAAACTGATCCTCCTTAGGTTATCATACACAATCCATCAAGGTAAAGGGTTATAGGGTGAGGACAAGATGATCTAGCCGGTAGAGGTGGCACATATAACTCAAAATTAGATTGAGAGTGAAGTGTAGGGAATTCTTTTGGATGCTCTTAAGGAAGGGGAGGCAGACCTTGGGATAAAACCACTTGATTTTCTTCCTTACACTTGAAAAATACATAATTCACATATGATTCTCTTGAGTAGGGTTGGATGAGGTGTGTTTAGGCATAGGATCTTCTTTTGGGTCTAAACCTTCCATTGCACCTTGACTCAACAATCTCATCTTTGACTCTAACTCTTCAATTTTCTTGGCTAGGTTCTCTTGGAAAAGTATCTCTTGAAATTCATAGGAATAATTATGAGCATAAGGAATACATGAAAGCTAACATGTAACACAAGAATATTCTTAAGGGTGGGAGGGAATTGAAAATGATCAACTCCATTCTCCACTTTACACTCCTTGACAATGCTTCTATCTTCTTTCTTTCCCCATGATTCCACTATCTTACTCTAGCTTAGGATGTTAGGATTATAATTCATTTTTTTAGGATGGATGGGATGGGTTCGTATAGGATAAATATTCTTCTCAACTTATAACTCTTTATCAAGACTCTTCTCCTCTTTCTTTTCCCATGACTCCACTATCTTACTCCAACTTAAGATGTTGGGATTATAAGTCTCTTCTTGAGGTGGTTGGGATGCAATATGAGAAGATAATGAGGGATTGAACTCCACTTCCTTTGATTCCAACATATACTAATGCATATTCATATTATTCAACTCAATTTTATTATCAATATTAGCTTCAAAAATAAGGTTTCTCCTTTCAACTCTCTCTTTGTTGGAAATGTTATCATTGATGTCAAAGGTTTAGCATTATTGGTGATAAAGGCCCCATTGCATTTAATGTTGTTTGTAATAAATATATCTTGGCTAATGTGAGTTAATATTTATTTAATATTAACAAATATATTTTTGGTTGCATATGAGACAAAAGAAGGGCCCATGGAGAAGTCAAAGAGCCACGAGGTAAAGACAAAAGAAGGATGGGACACATTTTCCCATGAAGAGTCATCTTGGGGAATTCCAAGAGTCACCAAGTGAAGACAAAAGTGGGAAGGCCGTTTTTGGTCATGAAGGGTCACCACATGACTTTTCAAAGGAAATAATATGAAGGGTCATACAAGTTTGGCACCATTTTCCATGAGGATTTAAGGGTCACAAAGGGGGAAGGCCAAAGGTCATTTGGAAAGCTATAAATAAAGGCTTGAGAAGCCATTTTTAATATGAGTGAGAGAGGTTGATTTGATATTATATTATCTATCTTAGAAGAGAATTTATGAGAGATGAATATGATTTGTATTTTTTATATCTAGCTTAGAAGAACAAAGGTGAGAAAGAGGAAAGAGATGTTGTAATAAACTATCATTTGTTGAGATAGAAACATTGAGAGATAGTTGTGTGGTATACACAAAAGGGGTTAGTTCTCCTGTGGGTTGGTGCTCGACAAAGGGGTTGGTGTTCCTATGGGTTGGTGCTCATAAATTATTTCTGAGTTAGTGCTCAATAAAGGGGTTGGTTCTCCTGTGGATTGGTGCTCATGAATTTTTGCTAGGTTGGTGATCAGAAAAGGGGTTGGTGCTCCTGTGGGTTGGTGCTCAAGAATAGTTGCTAGGTTGGTGCTCAACAAAGGGGTTGGTTCTCCTGCAAGTTGGTGCTTGTGAATATTGTTTGGGTTGGTATTCATTCATATACTTGAGATTGTTCTTTGTGGTTTTTCCCACATTGGGTTTCCACATTATATCTGGTGTCTCTCTCTATCTTGTGTGGTGTTTATTGTTTGAGTTTTATTACATATCTTGAATGTTTGACTAAGTGGAATTTGGTTAAGGAAAATATTTATAATATATATGATATACTAATTCACCCCCCTCTTAGTATATCCTATGCTTAATAATTGGTATCAGAGCAGGTTTCTTCAAAAAAGTTTTACAGCTTGAAGGTAGATCGGGAAAGCATGATGGCGGGGTCACAGGAAGGATTTTCTACAAATAAGGCACCTTTGTTTGATGGGACAAATTATGCTTTTTGGAGCATGAGAATGAAGGTTTATTTTATGGCCCTTAGATTCAACATATGGAAAGTAGTGGTGGAGGAATATGAAGAGCCACAAACATCTACAATTACTCCAGTAGAAAAGAATGCAAGTGAATGTAATGCTAAAGCTTTAAATGCTATTTTATGTGGTTTATGTGAATCTGAATTTGTTAAAGTTATGCAATGTAAATCTGCTCATGAATCTTGGGTAAAAATTGATAATATTTACAAAGGTGATGGAAAGGTTCAGCAAGCTAAGCTACAGGCTTTTAGAAGATAGTTTGAAAGTTTGAAGATGGAAGAAGAAGAAGATATAGTAAGTTATCTTTTGTGAGTTGATCAAATTGTAAATTAGATTCAAGGTCTTGGAGAAACTTTGGATGAGTCAGCAGTGGTGCAAAAGGTTTTGAGATCTCTACCAATGAGATATGATGCAAAGGTTTCATCAATCAAGGAGATGAAGAATTTAGCCAAGCTTAAGATGGATGAGCTTCATGGTATTCTCATGGCATATGAGATGCGGATAGAAAAAGATAAAACCTCAAAGAGAGAAGTGGCTTTCAAGACATCAAAGAAAGAGAAATCTAAGATTCAAGAATCAAGTGATAGTTCCAGTGATGATGAAGATGACAATGGAGCACTTTTCATTCACAAGATGAAAAGAGGAATAGGTAAATATCAAGGAAAATTACCTTTTAAATGTTTTAATTGTGGAAAGATTGGACATTTTTTAGCTAGATGCCCAAATAAGGGTAATGATGATGAAGAAGAAAAGCCTACATATAAGAAGAATTTCAAAGGCAAATCCAAGAAGGGATTCAAGAAGAAGAGCCTGTATTTTAAGGATCCTAGCTCAGTTAAAGATAGTGGAGTCAGCGATTCAGAAGAAGAGATTCTATTCATGGCCATACATGAAGATGATCAAGAAGAAGAAGAGGAGAAAGCTAAAGTGAATATGGAAGGAGAGCTCATTTGTGCCCTAGAAGAGTTAAAATCTGTTGAGAAGAAGAATCTAAGATTAAAGTGCCAGATCGAGAAAAATGAATATGAGTCAAAGTAAATTATTGATGATATAACAACACACTTGGAAGAAGCCAAGAAGAATGAATAAGATCTCACAACACATATGGAAATAGAAAGAAAAGAATGTCAAAGGTATGTTATTGAAATTGCCTCTTTAAAAGAAGATATTGAGAAAGCAGTCAATGATAAAGTAGTTAGTGATTCAAAATTTGAGGATAGCACTAACATGCTGAATAAGATATTGGAAAGTCAAAAAATAAATTTAGATAAGATAGGGATCAGTTTTGAAAAGAAAAAGAGCTATGCTGAAGCTCATACAAAAGAGGAAACAAGAAGGGGAGAAGTGAAAAATATAGAGGACATTTCAAACAGAGAAGGTTGGAGAGAACAAAGCTATAAAAGACAATCAGGTCAGAGATATATAGACAAGTCTTATTTTTATGGCTATTATTTTTATTATAATGGATATGGTCACAAGAAATTAGAATGTAGAAAAAGAGCTAACAATTTCAGAAATAAGGAGAAGGAAAGTCAAGTAGAGTCAAGCAGAAGCCACAACTCTTTTTCTCCTCTATCAAGCTTTGATGAAGAGACCATAATATGCTACAAGTGTAACAACTTCAGACACATAGCTTGGTATTGTATAAGCATGTTTGAGTCAGTCAAGAAAGATCAAAGTTTCAAAGCTCCATTCATCAAGAAGAAGGTTCAGACATGTTCATGGTAGAAGAAACAACATGAAGATTCTATGATGATTCAAATAGCCCTGCATGTAAGAGGTAAAGATCAACCATGGTTAATTGATAATGGATGTTCGAGGCATATGACAGGAGATAAAAGTAAATTCAT
Organism: Torreya grandis; assembly: GCA_037957365.1. Classification (NCBI taxonomy): domain Eukaryota; kingdom Viridiplantae; phylum Streptophyta; class Pinopsida; order Cupressales; family Taxaceae; genus Torreya; species Torreya grandis. Next base: position 1,069,085 of record JARHVA010003747.1, on the reverse strand, counting down.
ATCTCTAAAGAATATCAATGGTGGTATAGTGATATTCAGAGATAAAAACCACTGCCACGATAGCTGGAAAAGGTACTTTGAGTTTGGAATATGGTAGAACTAAGACTAAGAATGTTTTATATGTAAAAGGTCTTAAGCATAATCTATTAAGTGTTAGTCAAATATGTGATCAAGGATACACATTAAAGTTTCATGCTGAAGGTTGTGAGATTAGAAGAAAAGATTCAAATGAGTTGATTGCAGATGCTCAAAGGATAGAGAACAATGTGTATGTATTTTCAGATATCTTCTCAAAGGCACGATCAAAGGACACATTCAAAGATCTATGAGAGGATCTGGGAGTAAAATATATTACTTCCTACCATTGATGTTTAGTATCATTTGAGGGAGAGCTAAGTGTTAGCTCCAGGTAGGCCCTTTGCCATTGATGTCAAAGGGGGAGAATAATAGGTACAAGTATAGATGCAAAAATAGGTACAGGTAATAGGTACATGTTGCTACAATAAGGGGGAGTTATTGTATGTTTTTAGATGACAAGATGTGTAGGTGACAAGATGTGGTAGTTTTAGGATTGAGGTTACCATCAATGACAAAGGGGGAGATTGTTGGAAATATTGTCATTGATGTCAAAGGTCTAGCATTATTGGTGATAAAGGCCCCATTGCATTTAATGTTGTTTGTAATAAATATATCTTGTCTAATGTGAGTTAATATTTATTTAATATTAACAAATATATTTTTGGTTGCATATGACATAAAAGAAGGGCCCATGGAGAAGTCAAAGAGCCATGGGGTAAAGACAAAGAAGGATGGGACGCATTTTCCCATGAAGAGCCATCTTGGGGAATTCCAAGAGTCACCAAGTGAAGACAAAAGTGGGAAGGAAATTTTTGGTCATGAAGGGTCACCACATGACTTTTCAAAGGCAAGAATATGAAGGGTCATACAACTTTGGTGCCATTTTCCATGAGGATTGAAGGGTCACAAAGGGGGAAGGCCAAAGGTCATTTGGAAATCTATAAATAAAGGCTTGAGAATCCATTTGTAATATGAGTGAGAGAGGTTGATTTGATATTGTATTATCTAGCTTAAAAGAGCATTTGTGAGAGATGAATATGATTTGTATTTGTTATATCTAGCTTAGAAGAGCAAAGGTGAGGGAGAGAAAAGAGATGTTGCAATGAACTATCATTTGTTGAGATAACAACATTGAGAGATAGTTGTGTGGTATACACAAAAGGGGTTGGTGCTCACGAATTATTGTGGGGTTGGTGCTTGGCAAAGGGGTTGGTGCTTTTGTGGTTAGTGCTCATGAATTGTTGTTGGGTTGGTGCTCGGCAAAGGGGTTGGTGCTCCTATGGGTTGATGCTCATGAATTGTTGTTGGGTTGGTGCTCGACAAAGGGGTTGGTGCTCCTACAAGTTGGTGCTTGTAAATATTTTTTGGGTTGGTGTTCATTCATATACTTGAGATTATTCTCCATGGTTTTTCTCAAATTGGATTTCCATGTTATATCTGGTGTCTCTCTCTATCTTGTGTGGTGTTTATTGTTTGAGTTTTATTGCATATTTTGAATGTTTGATTAAGTGGAATTTGGTTAAGGAAAATATTTATAAGATATATGATATACTGATTTACTGCCCCCCCTCTCAGTATATCCCGTGCTTAACACTCTTCTAATTGATTGGGAGAAGGATGACTTTGATATCCTTAATTGGGCTCATGAGTAGGGATCAAATATGGCTGATAGAAAACTTGGGGAAGTGGATATGAAGGATGATATGTTTATTAATGTTTCATTTCATTAACTCCTAGCCTATCCTCTAAGGAATAAACTAGGCCACTCACATCAAGCATCTCACTTGTGAGCCTTTCCCAATTGGCTCTATCAATAGGTACCCACTCTCTTTTGACCAAATCTAATACATTTCTCACCATATGAATAAGATGAATAGGAACCTCTTGACCACATCCTCTTAGATTTTCAAGCTCAAATATGTACCTCTCATAATCTAAAAGTGTTTGTGTGAAGGTAGAAATGGATGGAGTTTGGAAGTGGCTAGGTTGAATAGGAGAAGCAAGATATTGAGGAGGCTGGATATAATACTAATAAAACTCATGATAAGGTTGAATATGATCATATTGTGGCTAAAAATAACCATATTCAGGATGGTACACTTCATGAAAGGGCTGATTAATAACTTTCTCTTGTTGATAGGGAATGGCACAAGCTTGCAATGTCTCATCACCTTGTAAAGAATAGTAATCAACACCAAAATTAGCCATGAATCCTCATTGAAAGAAAGAACACAATGAAAAATGTTACCAAAAATATTAAAAATTTACCATTGATGCATCTTCAGAGTCACCATTGATGCTTTCAAATGCTGATTGTTGAAAGACAACACCAAAAATCTTCCAACCTCTTGGACCAAGGGTCCCATTTGGCATGCCAAAAATTATCATCACTTGGATTTACACCCTTTGAGGAGATTTAAAATCTCTCCTCATCCAAGTGGCACAATGGAAACACCTCTAGGCTTGTGGGTACCCTAAAGATGAGGTAAATCTCTAGATAGGGCTATATCCCTTGATGTACCAATTTGGATCACAATTACACTTAACTTTGGAGGTGAAAAATAAGAGAGACAAATGAAAGAAAACTAACCTAAGGGAGGTGATATACCAAATATATTGATGATTTCCAACCATATGCATGTTACACTTGAAACCAAGAGACTAACCAAACATACACTCCTTCAATCTGCATCTTCTCACATGAATGTTACATTATAAGGTTGTTAATGAATGTGAAAAGCTAGGAGAACTAGACAAGAGGCTTTGAAAGTCACTAATAAAAATAATAACTCAATCAATCCTTGAAATTTCCTAGAATACTTCATATGCCCTATAAGAAGAAGTTTTCCAACTACAAATAAGATGAAAGAGTGAGATAACATGCTAAAGAATTCATAGTCTTCACTAATCAAGATCCATCATCCAAATAGAACACATTGATGAAAAATTATGAAGAAGAAAAAATCAGTAGTATTATTTATAAAAAGGTATACAAATGAGAATGGATTTTCCATACTTAGGTGGAACATAGATTACAATGGAAAAAATGGGTAGTTCTTATAGAAATTGAGAGAGAGAGAAGAAGAGAGAAGTCTAAGGGTCATAAGGATACTTGTCAAGATGAGAGAAGCAATTAATTTTGCATGAGAATAGGATATGGGATGAACCATGAAAGGTTAAGAAGTACAAATGTCCATCAAAGTCATCAAAATCTTGCAAAGTGGTGTCCCAAAACTAATTATGGATAGGTCTGCTAATTGGAATTAAGGGGAATGATATCAAAAATTCCTCTTCATGCATTGGTTGTAGGTCTAGTCATCTAAAGTCATCTAGAAAGGATCCATCATCATCGGTAGTCCAAAAAATTCTTCCTTCATGCACCCTACAACACTAGCCTCAAATTTGGCTTCAATTGTCCATGAAAATCCATGGGAGTGAATAACACCTATAAAGATCCTTAATGGACTTATAAGTATCAGGGCTACCTTAAAATGATCTCATTCAAATTTTTCCACCCTTCTCACTAGTTTGTCCACTAGGCTAGTTTTGATTGGTTGAGATGAGAGCTATTGTTTGCACACTTAGAAGTTTTTATAAGTCATGAAATGAACATGGAGCGTTATCAAAAGTCTAAATATTCCTCATAAATTTGGTTTCATCGTTATAACCCTTTTATAACCTACAAAACACACAAGATGGTGAAAAATACCCTATTTCTCATTCCATGTTTATAGGTCTGTATAGTTGAAAAACATGGGGAGTAGATTGAGGAGTCTCCTACAAGGTTTAATAGTTTTCATGGTCAAACTACTCCATTAGATTAGATATCCAACTCTATTTCTCCAAACTGGACTTGACTAAGGGTTTTCAAGGGTTTTAGGCTTATTTTGACTCTTAAGCTTTGTTCATAAAGCTATGACATCCAAGTTACAAAAAAATACACAAATTCATAGTTCAAGACCTATACTAACATCCCTAAACTCCTCAAACTCCCATGCATAGCATCAAAAGATGGGTGAGCTTCCAAACTTCTCTTATTGAGCTATTTTATCTATTTTAATATTCTTAATGTTGGTTTCTAACCAAAATTGACTTTATTTATGCTTTATCTATAAGTTATAAGATTAAACACACTTTTAGTGACCTTATAAACATGTTCCAATAGGTTATAACTCATATATAATGCTATAAGTATGACTGTCTCTTCATTTAAATACTAGGTCTAATCATGCCAAGTTGGCTTGAGTTGTCCTTGAAACTCAAAATGTCTTAGGTACCTCTAAATTCACCCTATAAACATGTTCTAACTGATTAAATATCTCACCTCATGCTAAAAATGGTTTTGACCCCTCAAATGGGCACTAGGCCAAAACTTGACTAACATGCTTGACTGCAAATTTGAGAATTTAGAGTATCTTGCTTAGATTTTCCAATCTATGACATGTTTTTATGATTGACCTAGGTATGTTACAACTTTTGACACCTCTATATAATTTCCAATCAACCTTTTGTTTACTCTTTTACCTTTAAACCTCATGACTATAGGGCTATGCACCTAGGGAAGTACCCTCTATCTGAGACAAAATAGAGGGAACTTACCCTATTTGTATATGACAAAAAAGTATTAGAAAGGTTTATATATTTTATAATGACCATATATAAAAAAAATCATATCCTAGTCATCTCATAGGACCTTCTAAAAGCACAAAAATCCAAACATACTATTAGGTAAAGGTCATGTGCAAGTTTTTTCCAATGGACTATGCTTTGCATTATGGGGTCATAACTTTATGTATTTTACACATCATGAGGATGCTATTAGAATTATATGACCATGGTGAATATGTCCCAATATCATTTATCTCATATAACTACAATGCCAACTTCAAAGCAACAACCTTTGCTCATTGTCTGCTCACTATGTTTCTGCCACTTTTGATCCTACCTATAGGTTAAATTTCATGATTCAAGCCTAAAATAAACTTTAAAGACCATTTAAAAGTTATTTGGATTCACTTGTTACATTTTTGAAGTACTTTTTTCACTTGGCTTAGTCTAAACTATTACCTAGGAACTTTGTCTCTGTCTCATGTTTACCTATAATCACCTACAACTAATTGTAGGTAGAGTCTTATAGATGTTCATTATCTTGAGTTTATCTTTGTAACATTGAATTAGACATTGTACCACCTTATTATGTCATTGGTAAGTGTTTGGAATCCTTTTACCTCATGTTTAGGCTATGTATGAGCTTGACCCTTGCTAGACTAAGACAACCTATCTATTTGACTATTGTAAGTACACATGAGCTCTTTGGACTCTAGTTATGATGTTGGGAGACCTCATTTCAATACCCTAAAGTCACATAGCATTCCTCTATACCTGTATTCAGTTTGGGTGTCCTAAATAAACATGTAAACACCCATATTGGCTCACTATTTTTATACCTTGATGTAGGTGTGTATTAAGGTTGTTGTACAGATCGATAGTTGTGAATGGGAAACAAAAAATAATATATACTTATCCTTTAAAGTTTTTTATGTCATGAATTCTCACATGAGCCATTTGGAACCATTCAAATGTGAGGGAGAGATCTTAATATGCAATTATTGGATGGGGTAGGCTCTTCTTGACTCAAACTATAGATAACACTGACTATTTTCAGTGTTTTTAGGTAACCTTGGGGCCTCTAAAAACCAATATTCATCAAATTTTTGCCCTCCAAACTTTACTAAGTCATTCTCTATGCTGGAGGCTATAAGTACAAACCATTATAATTCCTTAAAGGTTCTCATTTCCTTATCATATGATGTCCACAAAACCTTCTTGGACCTTTGTTTTACATCTTTAGGGACTAAATCCCAAAACTCAGTCATCTCTTTTTGGAGCTAAAATACCCTCTTGACTAACTACTTAACCTTTCAAACATGTATGATAAGGTCAATTAAGCATATTTGGGTCGCAAGAAAAGCTTCAAATCATGTTTCAGAGCCTCATAATGCCTCTTTAACTCTCTATGGGTTGTTTGTAGGTGACCATTCAGTGTATACAGGCAATGGGTAGAATATGGGTAATATGCATTACTTTAGGCCTCTTTACAAGTTGTAAACCCTCTCCATAATTTCAAATACATCATCTATATTCTAAAACACTTGAAACGAATGTCAACACCTTCCTTTCAACATGGGCTCTTTCTTCATGGCACTTGTAAGTGTATGTTAATGGCATAATTTATGACATTGTGAGGTGACTGTGTTAACTGGGATAGCCCCTATTCCACCAAATGCAAGACATTTACTTAAATTATCTTGTCATGGAAGTGTATTTAACCTCTCAATATCATAACTATATCACCATGGACATGTTGAAAATCTTAACTTAGCTAACAAAATTGACTGTGTATGATAGTCATGGGACCAACTAACTGAATAGTACTTTGTGACTGCAACTCATAGAACATTTTCTTAGAGAATGAATGTTGAAAGGAGGAAGGAAAAAATAGAACATTTAAAACATGAAAATAGACATATCACAACCCTCTGAAGACATTTTTAGAGCATGAAGATCTAAAAATAGTGAAAATAGGCCTGTCATCCCACATAAGATTAGTCTACAAACCCAAGATGATTTGCCCATCAAAACTTCATGAAACTTGAAACCTAGAATTAGAATAATTTTAGGAGGAAGTAAAAATCAATTTGAATCAAAATTATATACTAGTTTATATGTAATTTTTGAAACCAAGGCAAAGCCTATAGGGTACATGAAAGAGCAGGCAAAAAAATATGGTCAATTTCATGAGGATAGTTCATGAAACACAGGCCACTAATATTCAAATTATTTATATGTAAATGAAGTTATCTAAGTGTAACACAACCTCCCCAAAGAGTTTGATTTGAAATCTCTTGATATGTCTGTACTAAGCACAAACTTGAAAGTCACTTCTACTTGCCAAGAAGACAAAAGGAATAGAACTATTTTGGGCCAAAAATGACACTTCTAGAGCACTTAAAACGTGTAACTAAGCTTGGAGAAGTTGAAGATACATACCATGATCCTTTACCATATGGCACACTTCCCAAGGAGCTATTTAAGTGCTAAAATTCTTCTTTTCCATAAGAAAACTACCCTTTTTTGAGGAACCTACCACTTTTCAATTGGTTTTAGTTATTTAAGACGTCTTAGGATACATGGGACCTGGTATCATCTTTTAAAACCTTCACACTTCCAAATAAATCCGTACAAGTTATTAAATACACCTTTGTTGACCTCAAAATGACCCAAACTAATTAAAAGGACTAACATGACTAAAGACCAAGGCTAATACAACATTAAGTGACATTAATTAACCTATAAAACAACTTGTCACATCTATATTGAACCTATAAAACACTTAAAATTCAATTTTTTACCTAGGGGTGCCCTAATTTGACGTAAAAGTTAAATTTAGTCAATAAATTAGTGACTGATATGGGTAGCATGCCTACTATGCTAACTAGACCAGTAGTCTTATCAGTCCATTGGGCTTAGGGAGTTATTTTAAATCTAATAAAAACAAGGAAACATTTGACCATTAACCATTAAGACAAGACCACTAATTACCTCAACTACACAAAGCAAAAGACACAAAAAAAATAAGGCAATAAACTAACAAGACACACACACACACACACACACATGTGCTCAAGTTACTTAGGGGAATCATAAAAAATCTATTATGCATAACTAGGAACTAAGCATACCTCCTTTTTAGGATCAAAAGGAAAACTTATTAAATCATCTTCATGGTGAGATAAAACATAGTTACAAGCATGTTTCTCCTTGGATTGAATGTTTTGTGAATCAGACCTATTCCTTAACACTTCACTTGATTTTATCTCAAGTAGATCATCCTCAAATAGGTCTCCAATATTGATATATTCTTCTTGAACATGTTCACAACATAATTTTTCCCACTCTTCATTTCATGGTCAATTTGTATCTCCTTAATAGACATGGCTTCAAGAGGATTAACTTCTTGTTCCTTAGAATATTGAGGCTAATAGGATCTTGTTACATCCTTCAAGAGATGATATGTTTGTCACAATTTATTGAGAGGATGATATACCATCTTTATAATTTCAAATATCTCATCATGAAATGTATATGCTTCTTGAAAGGACATATTTGAAAGGTTACTTTTCCTTTGCATACTTACTTGAGTGCCAATGCTACCTTATCCATCTTTGACCAGATCATAGCCTCCTTGAAGAGGATTATAGCCTACTCCAATGATCTCAAACAATTTATATAGAGGCTAATTAGGAACTTGTCATTTCTCATCCATGACATCTTGCAAAGTGATAGAAGAATCAATGACCATTTTTTCCTTTTTGGCAAAAGGAGAACAATCTTCCTCATCAACCCAATAAAAAATTATAACACAAGAGACCACCTCTTCTTAATCATTTAGGATGCCTTGAGGTATATCAAGTTTCATCTCAACTTCCACAATATGACTTTGGTTCTCAAGGGTTTAGATCCTCCATTTCTTTCTTCTTCTTTGTGATTCCAAGACTAGCCATTTTGAAGTCATGTGACTTAGTCCAATGAGGCTTCCAAGGAGTTAGGTTCTCTTCAAGCAAGAGTTATATGTTTTTTCAACTATATACTCCTCCTTAGGCTAACATACCATAGGTCCATCAAGGCAAAGGGTGATGGGGTGAAGAGAATATGAACTAGTTGGTGGAGGCACATATAACTCAAAATCAGATCGAGAGTGAAGTGTAGGGGATTCTTTTGGAAGCTCTTGAGGAAGGGGAGGTAGAAATTGGTATAAAACCACTTGATTTTATTCCTTACATTTAAAAAAACCTCATTCACATCTTATTTATCTTGAGGACTCTCTTGAGGAAGGGTGGATGAGGTGTGTTTATGCATAGGATCTTCTTTGGGGTCTAAACCTTCCATCACACCTTGGCTCAACAATCTCATATTTGACTCTAACTCTTCAATTTTATTAGATAGGTTCTATTGGAAAAGTCTCTATTGAATTTCATATGAATCATAATGATCATAAGGAATACATGAGGGCTGACATGGAACACAAGAAGTTTCTTGAGGAAGGGTGGGAGGGACTTGCAAAAGATTAACTCCATTCTCCACTTTACACTCCTTGACAATGCTTCTATCTTCTTTCTTTCCCCATGATTCCACTATCTTACTTTAGATTAGGATGTTGGGATTATAATTATTTTCTTGAGAAATTATGGGATGGGTTTGTTAGGATCAATCTCCTTCTCAACTTCACACTCTTTATCAAGACTCTTCTCCTCTTTCTTTCCCCATGACTCCACTATCTTACTCCAACTTAGAATGTTTGGATTAGAAATATATTCTTAATTTTGTGGGGATGAAATATGAGAGGGAAATGAGGGATTGAAATCCACTTACTTTTTTACCAACATGTATTGCTGCATATGCATATTAGCCAACTTAATTTGCCTCTCAAGATTAGCTTCAAAAATAAGGTTTCTCTTTTCAACTCTCTCTTCAAACTTATTGGGATAAGGATGAATTTGATATCCTTGATTAGGCTCATGATTAGGGATCAAATATGTCTGATAAGAAACTTGGGGAAGTGGATATGAAATATAATAGGTTTGGTGAGGTTGACTTTTATGAACTCCTAGCCTATCCTCTAAGGAAGAAACTAGGCCACTCACATCAAGCATCTCACATGTGATCCTTTGCCAATTAGCTCTCTCAATAGGTTCCCAATATATTTTAACCAACTCTAATTCATCCCTCACCCTTTGAATAATATTACTAGTAACATCTTAAAAACATCCCCTTAGAGTATCAAGATCCAATATGTACCTCTCATAACTCAAAATCTTTTGATTGAAGGTAGAAATGGATAGAGTTGGGAAGTGGCTAGGTTGACTACGAGAAGAAAGATAATGAGGTGGATGGATATAGGATTGATAAAAATTAATATAAGTTTGAATATGATCATATTTGGGCTGAAAATAACCATATTAATTTTGGTACACTTCATGGAAGGGTTGATTAAGAACTTGCTCTTGTTGATAGGGAATGGCACAAACTTGCAATGTCTCACCAACTTGTAAATAATAGTACTAAACACCAAAATTAGATATGAAACCTCATTTAAAGCAAGAAAACAAAGAAATTTTTTACGAATAATATTAAAAATTAAACCTATGTTGATTGACCAGTTGATGTATCTTCAGAGTCGCCATTGATAATTTGATAGATTCCTCTAAAGGATGATTGTTGAAAGACAACACCAAAAATATTCCAACCTATTGGACTAAAGGTCCCATAAAACATGATAAAACATATTTTCACTTAGATTTTCACCCTTTGAGGAGATAGAAAATATCTCATAATCCAAGTGGCACAATGGAAATACCTCTAGGCTTGTGGGTAGCCTAAGGATAAGGTGAATCTCTAGATAGGGCTAGTTCCCTTGATGTACCGCTTTGGATCACAACTACACTTAAATTTGTGGGTGAAAATGGAGAGAGATAAATGAAATAAAACTAACCTAAGGGAGGTTATACACAAAATATATTTATGACTTCTAACCATATGCATGTTACACTTGAAACTAATAGACTAACCACACATACACTCCTTCAATCTGCATCTTCTCACGTCAATATTACATTATGAGGTTATGGATGAATGCGAAAATATAGGAGGAATAGACAAGAGAAATTTAATGGAACTAATTAAAATAATAATTAAATCAATCTAACATTTCCTGTAACACTTCATATTCCCTATAATAAGAAGCTTTCCAATTACAAACAACATGAAAGGATGAGACAACATGCTAAGGAATCCATAGTCTTCACTAAGAAAGATCAATCATCAAAGTAGAACACACATATGAAAATTAATTCAGAGGTAAAAATAAGTATTCTTATTTATCAAAAGGTATACAAATGAGTGGGGCTTCACCATACTCAGGTGGAGCATAGATTACAATGGCCAAAATGGCTAGTTATTATAGAACTTGAGGGAGAGAGAGAGAAGAAGAGAGAAGTACAAGGGTCACAAGGAAACTTTAAAGTTGAGATAATAAGTTAATTATTCATGATAATATGATATGGGACAAACCATGAAAGGTTATTAAGTACAAATTTCCATCAAAGTCATCAAACTCTTGCAAAGTGGCATGAAACTCCTTTAACTAGCTCAAACAAATTACCTTCAAGATTAGCCCTATTTAAACAAAAAAAACTGATTATGGATATTTATTATGATCATAATGAAGGATAAGTATATAAAAAATGTATATACATGCATTGGTTATAGGCCTAGTCATCTAGAATCATCTGGAAAGGAGCCATCATCATCTGCAGTCCAAAAAACTCTTCCTTCATGCACCTTGCACACTTGCCCTCAAATTTGTCTTTAGTTTCCCATGAAAATATGTGATATGTATTTAATGACACCTTTAAATACCCTAAATTACCTTAGAATCATTAGAGACACCTTAAAAGGATCTCACTTGAAGTTTTCCACGCTTATCACTTGCTTGTCCAATAGGCTAGTTTTGACTGGCTAGGATGAGAGCTATTATTTGTACACTTATAAGATTTTATAGGGAATTAAATAAACATGGGTAGTTATAATTTTTTTAAATATTCCTCCTAAATTTAGTTTCATCCTTAGACACCTTATAAAACCTACAAAACACATAAAATGGTCAAAAATACTCTATTTCTCACCCCATCCATATAGGTTCATACAAAAAAAAAACATGGGGAGTATATTGAGGAAGTTTAATTAAAGGTTAAATATGTTTCATGGTCAAAATATTCCATTATATCAGCTATTCAACTCCATTTCTTCAAACTGGTCTTGACTAAGGGTTTGTAAGGGTTTTAGGCTTGTTTTGACTCTTAAGCTTTGTTCATAAATCTCTGACATCAAAATTGAAAATAAATTCCACAAATTCATAGTTAAATATATTTTTTAACATCCTTGAACTCCTCATACTCCCATGCATAGCATAAAAATATGGGTGAGCTTCCAAACTTCTCTTATCAAGCTCTTTTCTCCATTCCAGCAAGCATAATGTTGGTCTCCAACTAAAAGTGACTTTATTGATGATTTATCTATAATTTATAAGATTAAAAAAAACATTTAGTGACATTATGAACATGTTAAAATAATTTAAAACTCATATATAATGATATAAGTATGACTGACTCTTCATTTGAACACTAAGTCTACGCATGCCAAGTAGTCCTGAGTTGTCCTTGAAGCTCAAAATGGCCTTTTTATTGTTAAAATACATTTAATGATATTATTAACCTATAAATTAACCTTATAAACATGTTAAAACTAATTATATATCTCACCTCATGCTAAAAATGGTTTTGACCCCTCAAATGGGCACTAGGCCAAAACATGCCTAGATTGCTTGACTACAAATATGAGAATTTCAAGTATCCTACTTGGATTTTACAATTTGTGACATGTTTATATGATTTACCAAGGTATTTTAAAACTTTACAGACATTTATATAATGTCCAATCAACCTTTTGTTTACTCTTTTGCCTTAAAACCTCAAGATAGCAGGGCTATGCACCTAGGGAAGTGCCCTCTATCTGAGATAAAATAAAGGGAATTTACCTCATTTATCTATGAAAACAAAGTATTTAAATGGTTTATATATGTTATAATTAACCTATATACAAAATTTTCTCTCTTGGTCATCTCATATGACCTTTCAAAAGCACAAAAACCCAAACAAATTGTTAGGTAAAGGTTGTGTGCAAGATTTTTCTAATGGACTGTGTTTTGCATTATGGAGTCATAACTCGACCTATTTTACACATAATGATGATGATATGATAGCTATATTACCATGGCATATATTTTTCAATCTCATCTATCTCATATAATTTCAATTTAAACTTCAAAAGCAACAACCCTTGCTCATTGTGTTTCTACCACTTTTGACCCTACTTGTAGGCTAACTTTCATGATTCAAGCTTGAAATAAAGTTAAAATACCCCATAAACGTTCATTGGAGTCACCTGGTACATGTTTTAATTCATTTTTTCACTTGTATTAATCTAAACTATCACCTAAGAACTTTGTCTTAGTCTTTTGTTTACCTATAGTCACCTACAACGGACTGATAGGTGTGAATGGGAAGCAAAAAACAATATATACTTCTCCTTTAAATATTTTTATGTCATGAATGATCACATGAGACATTTGGAACCATTAAAATGTGAGGTTGATATCTTATTATGATATTATTGGATGTTGAAGGCTATTCTTGACTCAAATTGTAGATAACACTAACTATTTTCAATGTTTTTAGGTAACCTTGGGGTCTCTAAAAACCAATCTTCATCAACTCTTTGCCCTCAAAAATTTTCCAAGTAATTTTATATTTTGGAGGATATAAGGCCAATCCATTATAATTCCTCAAATTTTCTCATTTTCTTGTCATATTATGTACACAAAACCTTCTTGGACCTCTATTTTGCATCTTTAGGGACTAAATCCCATAACTCAACCATCTCTTTGTGGAGATAAAATCCCCTCTTAAATAACTACTTAGTATTTAGAAAATGAATGATAAGGTCCATTAAACATATTTGGGTCCCAATAATATCTCCAAATCATGTTTTAAAACCTAATAATGGCTCTTAAACTCTCTATGGGCTACTTGTAGGTGACCATTCAATGTATATAGGCAATGGGCAGAACATGGGCAATATGCATTGCTTTAGGCCTATTATGAGTTTTCAACCTCTATCCATACTTTAAAATACATCATCAATGTTATAAAATAATTGAAACAAATTTAAACACCTTCATTTCAACATGGACTCTTTCTTTATGGCACTTGTAAGTGTATGTTAATGGCAAAATTAGTGACATTGTGAGGTGATTGTGTTAATTGGGATAGTCCTTTTTCCACCACATTCAAGACCTTTACTTGAATTATATTATCATGTAAGTGTTTTTAACCTCTCAAGATAATAAATACATCACCATGTACATGTTGAATGTCTCAACTCAGCTCACCAAATTGATTGTGTATGACAGTCATGGGACCAACTGACTGAATAATACTTTATGACTGCAACTCATAGAACATTTGCTTGGAGAATGAATATATAAATTAGTAATGGAATAATATCACATTTAAAACATGAAAATAGACCTATAATAACCCTCTAATGTCATTTTCAAATCATGAAGATCTAGAAATAGTGAAAACATGCCTGTTATCCCACATACGACCAGTCTGCAAACCTAAGATGATTTACCCATCTATACTTTATGAAAATTTAAAACAATCATGGGAATAATTTTAAGAGGAGGTCAACATAATTTTTAATCAAAATAAAAAAATTGTTTGTACAAAATTTCTAAAACCAAGCAAAACCTATAAGGTGCATGAAATAACAGGCATAAAATTACAACCAACTTCATGAGGATGGTTCATGAATAAAAAGCCACCATTATTCAAATTATTTAAATGGAAATTACTGTATCTAACTATAATAAAACCTACCCAAAGTTTTTGAGCTGAAACCTCCTAAGCTATCTGCACTAATCACAAACCTGAAGGTCACTTTTGCTTGCCAAGAAGATTGAAAAAGGAGCAGAATGGTTTTGGGACAAAAATAGCAATTTTAAAGCACTTAAAATGTGTAACTAAGCTTGGGGAAGTTTAAGAGACATACCATGATATTTTACCATATGGCACACTTCCTAAGGAGTTCTAAAAGTGCCAAACTTCTTTCTTCAAGCAAACTTTCCTTTTTTGAGGAACCTACCAATTTTCAATTGGTTTCAGTTACTTAAAACCTCTTAGGACACATGGGACATGAAATAATCTTTTTTAACCTTCACACTTCCAAAAATATCTGTATAAGTCATTAAATTCACCTTTTTAAACCTCAAAATGACCCAACATGACTAAAAAGACTAGAATGACTAAAGACCAAGGCTAGTACAACATTAAGTGACATTAATTAACCTATAAAACACCTTTTAACATCTATATTAAACCCATAAAAAACCTAAAATCAATTTTTTACCTAGTGGTGCCCTAATTTGACGCAAAAGTCAAATTTGGTCAATAGTTCTATTAATTTTGAGTGAATTCCAAAATAAATGAGAGAAATAATTTAACCTTCTCTCCTTAGATAATAAAATAAAACTATATGCTTCACTATTACCTTCTCTTGGTACAAGAAGTGATGACATAATACTTGGAATGTTGTTTATGCAATGTATACTCAATGTACAATCTCCTTAAGAAAATGTATAAAAGTCTTGATAAGGTTAAATGATTGTGCATGTGAGACTTCACTTTTAAAAGATCAAGATGATTACAAATTTGATATTTAATATGAGAATATCCAAATATTATAAGTGGATTGGTGTGTGTGTGTGTGTGTGTGTGTGTGTGTGTCTATATATATATATATATATATATATATATATAAGAATCTTTAAGACATGTCGTATATAGACTAACTCTAAAAAATAGTGATAAGTGATAATCGAGGCAAATAGAATATACAAAAGGTGGAAAGGAACATGTAAAGGATGAGCATTAGAACTAATGGACCACTGATTTTGACCTAAAGGATAAAAAGGCTCAAATTAGAGATTAGGATGAATATAGGATGACTAACTGAGATCTTGGTGTTGACAAATGCCATATTTGAGGTGTTTATGAGGTCATTTCGATGAATCAATGTGAATGGGAGTTTAATGTGGGTTGAAAGTGTCTAAAAAAGTGTAAAAATGGAAATAATGTGGTAAATCATGACAAAAGATGATATTAGAAAGGGTGTTATACCAAGATTAAGTGGATACACACTTATATAAAAATATTAAACACATGAATTTGGTCTTTGGTAAAAAAGGTTACAAAGGGAAATAGATGTTGAGTGTTATTAAACAATAAAGAGAGTGTCAAGGGAATATAAAGATGACATAAATTACCAATGATGGTCATGAAATATGGAAAGGAATTGCAATAGCTAGAGCACTACAAAAGGCACTTATTTATTCATCAAAAAGTGGGATTAAATCTCCTAATCTAGAGGTGATTAAGACTCATAAAATAACTAATCACACATATGAAATATCACACTTAACTAACCTATTCTACATGTTAACCAAAGGTGTAACTAAACCATGTGACATTTATTACATATAGGCTAGGATAAATTAATTATTCTAACATTCCCCCCTTAATTGATCATAGCCTGAAGAGAAGAAGAGAGAGAATTTATAAATGCCTCTAACTTATCATGTGCAAGTGACTTCATGGATACATATGCACACTAATCTTGAGTGGGGAAATACTGGAGTTGTATGTTATGTTTTTGAACTTGTTTGCATATGAAATGAATCTAAACCTCTATGTGTTTGGTTCTTTCATGAAACACTGGATTGCAAACAAGATGTGTAACACCTTGATTGTCACAATAAAAAATTATAGGTTGAGTCCATGGAATTCTAAATCCTAAAAGAATGTGATATATCCATATCGCTTCATAGATAAATCCTACTGTAGTGTGATATTTTGCCTCTAAGGTAGATTTAGAAACATAATTATGCTTCTTAATTCCCTATGAAATTGGACCATATTCTAGAAAGAAGACAAATCCAAAAGTGGATTTCTTGTCATCAATAAAAGATGCATGATCTAAATCCATGTATCCTATCAATAAGAACTTATCAATATTCTTATACTCTAGGCCATACTCTATTTGAGGTACAATTACTAAGAGAGGGGTGAATAAATGAGCCTAGATATTTGAATTTTAATTCTAATCCTTTCAAAATATTAAACAAAAAAAACATATCAACTTGATCAATAAATATTAACATGAGAGCTCATTCATTCAATGCATACACAAGATCAAAACACATAACACATAGTTCCTGTAGGAAACCCTCATGGGGAATAAAACCCACTCTTAAGCTTGTAACACATGGACTACTTATCCTATAAGAAATTACAAACAAGAGGCTGGTCAAATCCTTTAGAATAGAATAAAAACCTTGATCAAATCCTCCTAACCAAAGGCATTTAGTGAAACAACTATTTCACACGAAGCAAATGGCCCTAAAGAAGATCAAGTCCTTTAGACCCTCTTTTAAAGTGAACACCTCCACCTTAGAAATAATGATTTTAACACCTGATGATGGATCTTTATTTTTTTAACATTTTCACAAATTCCCTCTCTATCTCATACATACCTCTCACATAGGCATGCCACAATCTCTTTCCTTCTTCACTCAGATAATCCTCATATGCACACTTAAACCTATTCACATAACCTCAACTTATAAGATCCCTATTTTGACATTAGAAGTATGACCAAAATTTCATACACATAGTCAACAAACTCTTCTACTCATCAACTCATCCAACAAGCACACTACATCTCCTTTACTCCACAACTCTCACATACACCTTGTACTTCCTCAAAAAATCTAGAAACCAACATATTTGGTTTCACTATATATAGATAATTTATGAATAATCAAGTCCATAATATTTCCTTATTGGCCAAAATACATGTCTTCACCCTTAAGACATCTTACATGGGTCACACTTAAGCATAACTCTTTTTTCAAATAGGCCTAAGTCACATTTAGGTCCTATGGAGACCCATTCAACTCTTTCACACTTCTCCAAGAAAAATAAGAAAAAAGGACCACTTCAAAATGTATATACCTATTACACATGACCTCTTTTACATCCTCAAATGATCATAATTTCCAAAACACTCTTTTGCTAAAGCATAATTTGCTCAAACAACATTCTGTGCAATAGTCATCATGAGCAAACACATAGTCACCTTATAAGCCTTTGTTCATATTGGATATTATTTTTAAAACATTTAAAACCCACACTAAGTATCCTCATGGAGTTTACAACATGCTCAAATAGAAAATTCATCATGAGACATCGAAATAATAACAACATAAACTTAAACATCCTTCTTGGGTTACTTGCATAATATGCATGAACACACAATCAACTTTGAACCTCAATATATTTGACTATAAACACTTTAAAAAATTCAAATTTATATTTATAGATTCATCTTGGAGTTCTCTACAAATTCACTTTTAACTACATCGTCAAGTTTTTCATAGATTGAAAGTTATGGATCAAACACTAGACATTGGTCTTTCCTTCGTTAAATTCAAATATTTGAATTCAAACAGTCAAAATTAAACATAGAACACTATTATATCATCTCATGTCCTTGATACTTATATTAATCATGCACCATCAATCTATTTTTAGCTTTAACTCATAGTGCACCAATGCCCAAATTTTAAATCTAGAATAGTTGACCTCATCTCATGCAATATGGTAACTTTGACCTCATACCTCTATCAATCTCTTTGAGATTGTCCTCACTTTAGTTATGCTATAAATATGTCACTTTAAACTCTTGAATTTAATATACACCATTGATATATATCTATATGATCACCTGCTCACCATTGATTCTTAGAAGAAGATAGATCTTTATCTCTACTCAATGTTAAATAATGAACACTTGGAACCATCTCATTTTTTCCTAAAATATTGGAGTAACACGCTCCATCAATGTTGCTCAAACTTTACCTTGTGAAAAAATTAATAAGTATAGGAACCATTTCAATTTACCTAAAAGGCCAACTTTGTATAGTCATATCTTTTACCTTGCTCACTTACATGTTCTCAAATTTAGACCATATGATCTCGTCACATAGGAGAATCCAACCATGTGTCAAACTTCTTCTAAAACTTTCACATGTGTAAGATATAATGGCATTAATCTACTCACTCAGATTTTTCTACCACAGAGCCAATAATGTCAAGAATTACGTAGAAGGTAAAATTTACACATTCATATCTTTTGACATGCTTCATTGAATTCTCTAAATTTTAATGCAAATCAACTAGGCACAAAACTGAACAAACCCATATGATCAACTTTTCCTAAAACATCCAAATATATGAGATATGCCATCACTAAATTGCATACTCAGTGCTTTCTTGACACAAAAATCTGACTAAGTATGGAAAAGCAATGTCAAACTCTACAGGAGCCCAAATTTCACTTATCTTTTGTCATGCTTAGTCGCATGACCTAAGATTTATCGCATAATAATTAGGCCCAATACTGAATAAACCCATGTGATCATTTCCTCCTAAAACCTCTATGCATTTTTATTTTAACATCATCAACACACTTTCTCAACTCTATTTGAACATATAAAACATTGCCAAAATGCCTGAGAGCCTAATTTTTCACCCACATATCATTAATTGCACTTTATCACATGAATTGAGACTTAACGAATAGAAAATAGGGACTAATGTGATCATAACCATATGACCAACTTACCCTGCCTTATCCACATGTGGCATTAATACATCTTCAAAATGCCTATTAAGATTTTTCACCACTAGACCCAAAATGTCTAGATGAAAACTATGGACTACCAAATGAATTTTACTCATGCACACATGCACTTAAAGCATAAAAAAAATCTTAGGGACCTATTTCACATGCTCAATACTCATACTCATACCTAAACATATCTAACCATGCCAAAAATGAATATCAACCAAGCCTCCTTCAAGCATATTAGGAAAAACACATTGCACACTTTATCATTGTCACTTAGGCTATCAAGGTACTAGCAGAGGTTCCTGATTCAATAGAACATACTAAGGACGAGGATAGTTAAGTTCTGATATAAAGTACAAGTTGGTATAAATAATTCTTAATTAGTAGAGACATGAGAGAGATGAATTATAGTGTGATAGATATAACTAAGATTAAACTAGTGTTTTCTTAAGGTATGCAGAGCATTTGGATTACTTTTAGGTAAGATTAAACCAAAAATTAAGCATGACAATGTAAACATGCAATAACATAAAAAATATGATAGGTAACTATAACTAAAAAGTCTATATTGATCTCAATAAAAGGGTCATCATCTTCTTCATACAAGCATACACATTTATAGTCACTACAGTTGCTGACTATTCATATTCTTCTTGTACATTAGTGCCAAAGAGAGGATACTATTTATATTCTATTCCTTTTCAACTTGTGGAGTATAGGACAAAATATATGTGGCTGATAATTTCATATATAATGCATGAATATTAAACAAATATCCTACATAGCTTTACTTATCTAGTTTTATTCTCCCAACACTTTCCCAGACTTAAAGTGTTGTCCCATCCTGAGACAACATTATTGATTCATCTAACTGTGCACTGAGGGAAGAAGCTAAATATTTGGGTAGACTAATAAAAATCACAGTAATCATGCAAGGTACCATTTTTGGTTTTCACATTTGGTGCACTACTTATCCACCCCTTTGGGTTTTTAACTAAGCATCGTACCAAACTATCACCCTGTTGGGTTTTCAATATGTTGGCATATCCAGGTGGCCACCCTTTATGGGTTTTCAAACATCTTAGACCCTCTTGTCTCACTAGTCATCCCAATACAAAAAGTTGTTCAAAACTTTACAAAATTTGTCAAAAATTTGTGCATTACATAGTAATCAATTGGAAGGAGGTGGTGTTTCTGAAGAAGAAGGCCAATAATATCCTTGGCCTCGACCTTAGTATTCATGCACTATGCAAGCTCTTACTAAATTTTTAATGGTGGCATGTAAATAGGAACTTTGAGAATCAGGGTCACCTCACCATAGAATGGATCCATGTCAGTTTTGAATGTATTCCAATCAAGAATCACTTCTTGGACCATGAAAATCAAGATGTGAATTAGTGTGTAACATCCAATGAGTTCCTTCAAGTCCACATTCTGAGTGGTACTTAGTTCTACCCTTATATTACTAACCTTTAGTTGAATCTTTGCACTCCCCTACTCTAATGTTTCTATGTGTCTTTCTACATGGAGCCCCATAAATGTACTACATCATAGCTCCTTTTTTTAGTAGAGTTAGTTGTGCACATTATCCTTAGCATTGAAATATTGATGGAGAGCAATGTTAGTTTCATCAGCTGAGATAGTCTGACTTACATTATTGTGCTAGTTGTGGCAGTTATAGTAAAGTTTGTGCTAGAGTTAGAAAGTGCATTATTAGGCTGCTAATTTTAGTATAAAATACTAAATGTGATGTGATGGGCTTGTATGGATATGATGTCAAGCATACTTTGATACTCCTCTAGTAGATTAATCAAAGTCATGGTATCAATATTCAAATTATAGCCCAAGTTATTGAGTGCATAAAGTTTCTACATTATGCACTAGTCTTTTGTAAGCTCCATGAACAAGGTCTTAAGCCAGTTGTGGTCCAACATGACTTGTTAGCCTATGACTCGAGAGGTTAAGGCTAGGCAAGTGTATTTAATTATCCTCTCTAATTCATGCATGTAATCCTTGAGTTCTAGGTTCTCTACCTTTGATTGGTCTTGCTCTTGCTCTAGGGAGGCAGGCTTTTGTGGGATGGATTCTTGGAATGCTATAGCACCCTTAAATTATTTAATCAAAGGTAGGTGAGAGATGTCCAAATAGGCCTCCTACTTGATTGGAAGAGTAGCCAGTGTGCTTGTGGTTGCTATGGCATCCTGACATGACATGGGGGATAATGAAAGGGAAAAGGTGGTGCATCGAGTAGTGATTAAGGGAACATCTCAGAGCATGGTGACTGCATTTGTGGCTACATCATGGCTGATGTTTACTATTACACTATGGTCTCTACTATTATCTTAGCTTACTATGAAACATCTTCAGTCATATTCTATTTAACCTCTTCCTCCTATTTATTTTTCCTATATTTTTCCTCCCTCTTCTTTTTCTCCTCCTCTTCTTCTTACTTCTTCTTTTCTTTTTCCTCTACTCTCTTGTCCTCTTTCTTTCTCTTCTCTTCCTCTTCTTTATTATTTTTCTCATCAAATTCCTCTTTCTCTTTATTCTTTCTCTCATCTTCTTATTCTTTATTTTTTTTCTCTTGTTCTTCCTTTTTCCTTTGACCTTCTACTTCTTTCTTCTATTCTTATTCCTTCACAGGTTGGGCTTGTGCTTTGGCATGGCTTGTGCCTACACTTTTTTTTACCATAGGCATTCATCATATTACTCCTCCTTCTTGGTAGCTTCCTCTACCTATTGCTACACCTAGTCTATTACATCTGGTTATCATTTTTTGTCTCCTTCTCTTTCTCCTCTTATGCTTGTTGTTATGCGACAATGACTACTTGGACTTTTTGATCCATCTCCTTGGATTTTTGTATGTTTACATTTGCATCCTTAGCCTTTTGTGATGCCTCAAATTATTTGACTTACTATGTTTCTTGATGTTTTTGTGATTCTTATTTCTCTTTTCTTTTCTTCCTTCTTACGCTTGTATTTAGTTGCATGTGCAACTTCCTCCTTGATATCCTATTACTCGTCTTCTATGGGCTGATCCTATGCAATCTCCTTAACATATTATGCTTTTAGTGATGGTGAGGATTACTCTAGTTGTATTTATGAATTATAAACCTATTACTTCTTTATGTCAATAGTGACTAGTCTACACTATGGTGGTGGTGTAGAAGATTAAGAGCAATTTATGCTTCTTATGTAGTAGCTAGCCTACCAAATGTGCATTACTCTAGAGTAGGGGAGACTCTTGCATCCAAACATGTTCTTGGCCTGTGTACAAGTTGTTCTGGTGGAATCTTTAGTAGGGGTGCAAAAATGACATTAGGTGCAAATTTTGGAATAGTTGATGGTTGGAAGAAGTCCATTCTACACTGAATTTGGTCTGCCTCTTCTTGGACTATGTCCAAAATGATATAAGGTGGGAAATATGTAAGTTACACCCAGAGGTTTGGTGGAACCTAATTTTAGATTTACACTATGTGCATCACCTTCTATAAAGATAACTCTTTTTCTTCCTCCTTATAATAGTCTTTCGCCATGTCTGCCAAGATGACTTGGTAGACTTCCTATGCATCAGTTCCCATCTCCATGAGGTTGAAGGAGATAGAAATCTATAGTACCTTTGGGTCATCCTTCCAAGTTTTAGTTTTGCATTTTGTTCAATTTGGAGGAGGTGATAATGAATGAGGGTCTAATTTGTAATTCCCCTTCTGTTATTATGAATTGGATGCTAAATCTAATGATTGTGCATTAGGAATGTCTACACCTACTAGTATAAATTACAAAGGAGTTACTCACACACCTACATGCTCTTTTTGTCTACCAGCTTGACTTTTGCCATATCCATTATGATGAAGAAGGGGAGTAATTTAAATGGTGAGCATGATAACTCATAAATTGTGATGAATACTCCCTTAGGTATGATGGCGATAGTGGCATGTTGTCCCAAATACTATAGTACATCTAGTGGCACTCTAGGGTGTGTGGAAATGAGGTCCAAACATTCCTCCCACCAAGATTTGAACTTTATGATGTTGTATAATTGCATCCATATGATGTTTTGGAACTAATGCATTGGCTAGAAGTTTGTATCTAGCTACATTTCACCCTCAGATGATTTTCGCTATGTAAAATAAAGAAAAAGGATCAAGAAATGATATTTAAATGTTTTTTAAGGAGTGGTGTGACACTTCTCAATGTTTGTGATCAATTATTGGACAAAGTATTTAGGATAATTGAATTCTTCCTATTATTGGATCATCCTGTGAGTGATGTCCATAACTCCCTTAGGTATTTATTTAGCATACTTGGTCATCTGCCAAAATCATCTAGTGATGTATATGATGAGAATGCACACAATTTTATCTAGAATCTCATCGATGGGGATCCCTCAGTTTTATCACACATATAGGTCCTAAAATTTTGGCAAGATAGGAGGTGTTAGTCTTGTAGGCTAGCAAGAAGTCTCCTTGTACAGGCATGCCTAAGTCCTGGTACATGGCTTGGGTGTTGATAACTACTATCTCATCTGGACCCAAATATATTATTCTACAATTGTATCATCCAAGCAATACTTAAATGATTTCTCCCATGTTGTCAAAGGTTGAGATTCATAGTATGCACTCAACGTCTATGTTTTAGAATTTTTGGGGAGCTACAAAGGTAAGTGTATACACAACATCAATAAGGTCAAAATGGAAGATCTTCTATTTGGCTTCATATAGGTATTGAAACAACTCCTAATCACTATACTTGGTTTGTTGAAGTGTCATGTCAATACCCATGGCTTCTTTTTATGCTTCAAAGAGGGGTTGAATTAGCTACATGGTATCCATGGTTGCGTGATAGGAAATTTGAATGCTCCTGAATGTTCTATGCAATAAAAATGATTTATATCTTGAAAGTTACACCTCTAAAAAATATGATAAGGATGAAATGCAAACTTGGAGTTCAAACTTATATTTTATAGCTTTTATGCCTCTTGGCTTCCACATATAGGCCATAACTAGCTATTCACTTGTCTTGAATGCAATGACAGATGTGAAAAATCAATTTTTGATATATCCATTAAATTATTTAATCATTGGCACATATGTAGAGTTATGTCATTATGACCGTAGGTGTTTGTATGAGGGGTATGAGTAGATGATGTTGAATAGCTACCAATTTGTTAAATATCACATCCATAAACCCTTAGATATTGCATTTAATTCATATGGATGACCATTATTTGATGGATATCTTGATGATGTGATGTTTTGGCATTTTTCTCAAACTTAATATTTTTCAGTCACTACTCTTTGACTTTTTTGGTAGTACATGTGGAGCTTCCTGTGCATGTATGGTGCATAAAATGTTTGGTCTTTGTAATTCACCAATGTTATTTATAAGATCATCTAAAAACACAAAAAAAACACACACACATATAAAACTTGAAAAATAGATAAATCCTAATCTAGATGGTGTTATTCAGCACCCACTCAGCTTGCAAAATGAGATTAAAAGACTATTGGAGGTAGGGCTTAAGCCTACATCCATTTGCTCACCATAGCAACATGTTTCCATAAATATATCTTAAAAATACCATTAATTTATAGGTTAAGTCATGTATAATGTAAGTCCATTTCCATCTTATTATATATTTCCTAGGAATTCTCTGAACTAGCTATCATACAACAAAACTGGCTGATCATTGTGGACTTCCTTTTGGTGTAAGTTCCTATCATGCTATGATTTTTAGATTTGCTTGTGCACTTCTTGTGTCCATGTTTATATTTATTTAAACTCATCCATCCTATTTATTTCTTGGAGCCAGTTATTAAGAGATTCATGATCTCCTAAATGTATGACCATAAAAATACGCATATTGGGTTCTAGATATTCCATTGGCATGACTGCTTCCAGACCGTACACAAACTAAAATGATGTAAATTATATATCCCTTTTGAAATTTGTTTTATATGTCCATAACATCATAATAATGTGATATTACTAATCATACCACTTAACATCATATATTTTTGTAAGCATTTTCCCTAGTACCTTATTTGAAGCTTTAACCTAACCATTAACTTACGAATGATAAGGAATGCTTATATGAGGAGAGATCATAAAATATTTAGTCAAGGACTTAATAGTATTGTTTAGGAAGTGAATTATTATATCACTAACCAATGTAATTGGAAATCTAAACCTGATAATGATATTTTCATATAAAAAATTTACTGCATCCTTTGCACCATAACTAGGTGTGGCAACAGCTTCAAACCACTTAGTAAAATAATCTATCATAGTAATGATGTATTTGGATTTGATGCACTTGATTGGTGGGTTAATTGGTTTAAAAAATTAAATACCCTATTATTCAAAAGGATACTCTGCTAACAAGGGTTGCAATGTCATCTCATCTTTTTCAAATGGTTTTCCCATTCATTAGTAGACATCGTAGTGCTGCATAAGTCTATGTGCATCTTGGAACAAAATTAGCCACCATAGTCCACTCTATAGAATATTTATAGATGTAGCCTCTCTTTTGAAATGTCTTCCTACAAATCCTTGATGAGCTTCCTCCAAGAGTTGAGGTTGTTCATGTTCAAGGATAACCATGTGTAAGACTTCATCCTTTCTCAAGTGATATAATAGTCCATTAATGATAGTATATGGTAGTGCTATAGTCACAAAATAATTTTTATCCCATTCCTAAAAGTTTATAGTGAATATTCCTTTCTTAAGGAAGATGGAAATTAATTCAAAATTTTCAAGAATTTTAAAAATCCAGAAGAGTTGTGCATCAGACGAGTCTTCTTGTAGTTCTTCCAGTTCTTCACCATTTGAAATGTGGCTGAGGTGGTTAGGTCCCACATTTTATCTACTTGGTTTTACATTTATGAAAAATTTAAATTCCTAAAACAACATCAACTAGTGAGATATTTATCCTCCTAACATTAGTTTGTTGACCAAATACCATAGCGCTTGATGGTTAGTGAAAAATTCAAATAGTGTCACCAAAAGATAGTGCTTAAATTTTTCAAGTGTGAATACAATGGCTAATGCTTTCCTTCCATAGTTGTATATTTTTTCTCTATGTCAAAATAGTTTTTGGATAGAAAAATGGATAAGATGATCAAGCATACCTTCTTTAGGATACACAACACAAACTATGATGCTTGAAGTGTTTACATACACATGAAACAACTTACTCTAGTTTGGGAAAACAAGTATGGGTGCAGTGATCAGTCACTATTTCAGCTCAATGAAAGCTTCTTATCATTCAAATGCCCATACAATCTTAGCATTCTTGCATAGTAAGGCTTTTAGTGTAGATGAAATTGCTATGTAGCCTTTGATAAATTTATGGTAGTAGCTTGTGTGCCGAAGAAAGGAGTGCACTTAAATAGAAGTAACACGTCAAGGTATAGTCAAGATTATTATGATTTTAGCCTAATCCTCCAATATGTCATCACTATAAACAAGATGTCTAAGTAAAACACTAAAAGGTGTAAAAAATAAGCATTTATTCAAATTTAAAGCGATGTGTAGATCTTGGTATCATTCCAACATTAAACGTAGCTTGGTTAAATGCTCTTTAAACAAGGAGAAGACTACCCAATCATCAAGGTGAACTTCCAAAAAATCATGAATGATTTTTTTAAATACTATAACTACTACACACAAAATTACTACAAGTGTATTCTTTAGGCCAAATGACATGACTTTGTATGCAAAACAACCCCACTCTATTGTAAATGTTGTTTTAGCCTGATTGTCCTCTACGATCATAATCTGATGATATCCATTGAACCCATCTATGAAAGAATATACTTTATTCCCTTTGATAGACTCCAAAACTTTATCTATAAATGGTATTAGAAAAGGATCATTTATGCAAGAATCATTTAGAATGTATTAGTTCCCATATACTCAGATTTCTTATATTTTCTTGGCTGAACTACCATTGGGCTTACCCAATCAAATTTTTATACTAGATAGATTATCCTTTCATCTTGCATTGTATCCAATTTTACCTTTACCTTTAGCTTCATATTTTGATTAAGCTTATATAGCTACTTCTTGATCGGTCATGTGCACACTTTCAATTTAATGTGCATATCAACAAGAGATGGGTTGACTCCTTGAACTTATGATAATTTGGTAGGAAAGACATCTTGGTAATCCCTCAAAAGTTGTAGGGCTTCTAAAGTTTTAGTCTCCATTCAATAATCAACTACACTTACCAATTTTGGAACCTCCTCTGTTTTGATGTCAATGACATGTTTTTTGAGAGGCTATTGATAAATATTGCATTTTACTTCATCCATAGATTCTTGGATCTTCCTTTGCCATTCTTGTTCCAAAATTTAGATGTTATGCAACATATCTTATTTAGTTAGTGTTGTGCCAATGTCCTTAAGCAGTTCTATACGTCGCTCAGGTTCAAATAAATCATTCAAATCTAAATTAGCATCAAAATCAAAATATTCACTACCTTTTACCTCATCCTAGATTTAGTGACATGGTTACATCAAAGCTTGTTATTTAGACTGATCAACTTTATACCTTTGAAGTGCTGAATTAAGATTGGAGTTTACATTTTTTTGCATAGTCAATTTTATTGTGGTGCTCAAATATTTTGCACACTAATGGCATATAAAGTAATTGAGTTTTTGTAGTGAATTATGAACTAGAATATTTTAATCTTCAAAGACAAAAGTTTGTATGAAATTGCTATGCACTTGTGTCTAATGTTTGGTTTCTCTCTAATGCTCTTGGTTCATGTACTATGCTATTGGTAGGGGAACAAGTGTATAGTGTAAAATTTGAACCCAATACTTGGGTGCCACAATTTCCTCATTCCAAACTTAAACACATTTATGTACATGAATCTCAGGGCACTCACCTTCTTAAAAAATGGCCAATTGGTGTAGATAAACTGTGGTAGTTGAAGCCTACTGATCATGAGCTCACAAGCATCATCCCATTCAAGTTAGTCATTGAGATGAGTTTCCCACCATGTTATCATAACTCCATTTATAGAATAATTTAAAACATTGACTCACTGATTGATGGTTGGAACATGGACTTGAAAATTTAGAATGAAATCATTGATGTCTTTTGTTGTATAGTACATAGGCAATTGTCACTCATGCATAAAGACTAATCACTTCAGCTAGAGTTCATGGTCACTTCAAGCCCAATTGAGGAGGTGGGTATCTAAATCATCAATAATATATGAAGTTGATTCCTATGGTAAAGTGCATTCCTTTGTCAAATCTAGGTAGTCCATCATGTAATCATCATCTTGATATAGGGAATCAACTTCTGATCGAGTAGGTGATTTTGTAGACATAGAAGCACATTCTTCAATAATAAATTGATCTACCACCAATTACATAGTTACTGGTTTGGACCTCCACTATTATGATGTCTTGATTTACTGAGTGAGTAATGATTGTACATATGGTTTGGCATGCTAGAATAAAAATTTACATTTACTTATGCAAATATATTTTGGATTCTCACCAGTATTGGCCTTCATCCAACTAGTTTATTTTGGAACATAGGGGGAGTCTAGTTTTATTAGAATTATGTATAACTTGTACAGTCTATTAAGAGGAATGACAAATAATTTATCCCCTTGATGTGCCTAAATTTGGTTGTGCACTGTATTGCTAGTCATTTGTCCATCATACGCCCATTGTTTTCCTATCAGCATAGGGTAGTGCATTGCTATAGTTTTCATATATATGACCTCAAAGTCACCTCACAAAGACAAGTTTATGAATTTGATCTTGATGTATTTTAATATTCCAATAGGCTCAACTTTTCCATAATCAAATAAGCTCAGAGTTAATAGGCTGTAGCTAAGAGCTAGTCATCCAATAACTTCCCATGTGGATTTAGGAATCATATTAACTGTGCTACCAAAATCAAAATCAATATTTGAGATCTCATAACTAGAAACATTAATATCAATCCATTATCAACATCCCATGGTTTCTTCATCTTGACATACTAAACTAATTTTTATATCTTTTGTTGGCCACACTATGCACATTCCAA
The DNA here is from genome assembly GCA_037957365.1 of Torreya grandis. Taxonomy (NCBI): domain Eukaryota; kingdom Viridiplantae; phylum Streptophyta; class Pinopsida; order Cupressales; family Taxaceae; genus Torreya; species Torreya grandis. The sequence goes on along the minus strand of JARHVA010003747.1, from coordinate 1,039,520 downwards.
GAAGCTATGCAGTAGATTCATGAGTTCTATGTTATGTCTTCATTGTGTAGAGTTCTCAAAAGTTTTGAGAGATCTTTAAGTGCAGTGATAACCCTATATTGTCATATAATACACACAATTTGGCCATAAATTTATTCATTAATTTTTGTAGCATCGCCATTAGTGGTTTCCTATTATTGAATATTTTTTAGCAACTATGTAGCTTCATTCATGAGAATCTTTTCTGTAGATGAATCTAGGTATTTATTTTATCTAACTTTTTTTGATGACCTGATCCTAAGGCATTTCAAGTGGAGATAGTCCTTATTTTGAATGTTGTTTCCATGTCACAACATTTAAAATTCATTTTATTTAGACTCCACACTTAACATATTTACATTTTAGACAACTTTGTCCTTTCTCTACTTCTCTAGAATAGGACAATCTTCTATATCATGATGATCAGAGACTCTACAGTATGCACAATATGACTGCCATTATTGATTCATCAAATAATTTAGTTAGACATGATTATATTCTCCAAATATATGACATTACAAAGGAGGCTAATTATAATTATTACCTCTATCACCTTGATATCTTCCTCTATAACTACATCAACCTCCTCCCCTATCAGGCTAATATCCCCCTCAAATCCTCCTTATGGATATGTAAAATTCCAATGGTGGTACTATTGATTGTTATATTCCATGTTGAGTTACTATTATGCTGCTGGAGGGGTCCAATTTGATTATTGTGGCTACATTATGGGTGAATTCCAAGGTGATGTATACTGGTATTGAGGGGATGGGGGTGCCCAACTCAATGAAGAAGGAGTCCATCTAGTTAGTCCATGAGGCTAGTACTATGGTGAACTTAAAATATACTATGGATCCATTTTGTTTGCATAACTCTTATCAACTTCTAGGCTTGGGTTTACTTTCTTTACTAAGGAGATTTTCTATGCTATAACAGTAAATACAATTTTGGAGATGCCCTCTTTAATATCCTATAAATCTCTACAATTATTCTCATCATGGTTAGTCAATTTGAAAAAATTATAATATAGATTTTATAGATTCTTGATATGTTATTGCAAAATATGACACTATGTTGTAGCATGTCCTACTACCTGACAAAGCTCAGAAAATTATATCTTAACTTTAGGATAATCATTTTGATGGTGTCTTTCTTTTTTGTACTCGATGTACTATAAACTCAATTTAGATTCATCCACCTCATGGTATTGTTTCATTATTTTTATGAAATCTTGTATTGTGTTTTAAAATTTGAATTATCAACAAGGGATTCTCCATAATCCTCAATTTGTTCTACATATAGTGCAACATCTCTAGCATATGCTTTTGTCTCATATTGCATTTATGGAGTGGCAAACTATATCATACCTCATATTCCTTCAATGAACCATGTTGCTTTATCTTTATTTGTCAAAGTTAATTATAATTTATTCTTTATATTAGAAAATCTATGATCATAGTCATAGACTGAATCTCCAAACTTTTTCCTTATCTCTTTTAGGTCTTATATTGTCTAGCTAGTACATTTCTTAATCTTAAATTATACAATGAGCCAATCCTACATGCCTTTTATAATTGCCTATTTCATATATCTTTTGTATATGAATTTCAATGCTTTCTTAGATAGAGCCCCTAATAATTTGCACGTTCATAAATTTTCATCAGTGACACCCTTAACTTGCCATTTTATTTTTCAAGTTAGAAGGTACTATTTAGGGTCCATGGACCCATCCTAGATGGCCAAATTTAAGAATCCTCCTCACTAATGCATAATATTGACTGATATGGATGGAATATTTAGTGAAACTATTATTTGAGGTAGTTGTGTCATATGTGATCCTATCTATGTACTAGTATGCACACTAGAAAAATCAATGTGCGAACTCTAATTTTATGTACTTATTTCATTTTGTTGTTCTATTTTAGCTAAATCTAAGACATGCAAAGCCTTCCTAAATATCTTTGTGTGAATTTAGGTACCCCAATATTTCACATGATTTGAAATGGTCTTTACTAACTCTTTTCCTCCTACTCTCTTGGCTAACAATTTGTATTGGAATATGAAAGATTGAGCTATAAGGATGCATGCTCTTCTGATGAATGCTTCTTTTCTATAGCTTCATCTACTATGCTTGAAACTATGATTAACCTATGACTAAGTTATATTTATTTGTATAATTATTTTTCTTCTCTTAATACCCTTTTGTGTAGTTTTACACTACATGTATCATATACTAACTCCACTTCTAATCTATTCTCACCTTCCTATTTATACAAATCATCTTCATCTCATTCTTCATCCTCTCATTCCATCTACTAGCATCCCACATTATTATCTTTGTTTATTATTATCTCATCATCATGATCATAATCTCTCTCATTAAATCTATGCAATCGATCATCATCTACTTTACTGCTACTCTTACTCTTACTCATAGCTACTTGGGTATTCTTCTATTTGTTCCATCTATTCTATTGTCATAGTTCGCATTCTAAATCCAAGTTTTCTTTTGAATCTTATTTCATTGTGTCTCCATTCTAAATTTAGGTTCAATCTCTACTTACTCATATATCCATCATTCACCTTCATGAGTATACAACCCTATATACCCAAAATTACTACTCTATATTGGATAGAGTAGGCACCATGGCCTTATCGATAACCAACATCTTCAATAGGAGAGGTAGTTGCTACAAAAAATTTATTTTGATTCCTTGGAGAAAATGGTCCTACATAGCTTTGAATGTTATATATATTTTTACTATGAAATCAATGATATATCAATATACAGTCGTGACAACCTAGTAATCTATTACTTGTATCCAATCAGTTTCCAATTCCAACAACTAGTCTATCTTTTCTTTAGTCTAGGTAATAGTTTATTTCATTCTAGGATTAAAGCAGTAGTATTCCAATCTTGTCAACTAATTAGTTAGTATTTTAGGTAGATCAAAGTATAAATTTCATATATTTATTTATAGATATGCTCTTGAATGATTTCACTTGTGGTAAGACCAGTCCTTTTAGAATCTTCTTCTATGAAGTGCCATACTTTTTGGTCTAACCATGTTTTAATATCTCACTATCTTGGTAACCATATTAGCATAGTTTCCTTCAAAAGGAGTGTTTCTAAGGTTATCAAACCATTATTAATAGAGGTTATTTATTTAATAGAACATGCTAAGGATGAGGATATCTAAGTTCTGATATAAAGCATAGGTTGGTATATAGAGTTCTTAATTAGTAGAGACATGACAGAGATGAATTACAGTGCAATAGTTAGAAATAAGATTAAACTAGTGTTTTATTGAGGTATGTAGATCATTTGAATTAATTTTAGGTAAGATTAAACTAAAAATTAAGCATGATAATGCAGATAAAAAATACTACAGGTAACCATAACTAGAAAGTATATATTGATCTCAACAAAAGGGTCATCATCTTCTTCATATAAGCATACATATTTATAGTCACTACAATTCATGACTATTCATATTCCTCTCATAAATTGGAACCAAATAAAGTAGACTATTAATCTTCTATTCCTTTCCAACTCATGGAGGATAGGACAAAATACATGTCACCGATCTATATTGATCTTAACAAAAGGGTCATCATCTTCTTCATACAAGCATACATAATTATAGTCACTACAATTCCAAACTATTCATATTATTCTTATACATTGGTGCCAAAGAGAGGAGACTGTTCATCTTCTATTCCTTTCTAACTCATGGAGGATAGGACAAAATACATGTAGTCGATCGATATTGATCTCAACAAAAGGGTCATCATCTTATTTATACAAGCATAAATATTTATAGTTGCTACATTTCCTAGCTATTCATATTCTTCTCATAAATTAGTACCAAAGAGAGGATACTATTCATCTTATATTCCTTTACAACTCATGGAAGATAGGAAAAAATACATGTAGCTGACAATTTCATATATTATGCATGAATATTCAAAAAATATCTTGCATAAATTTACTTATCTAGTTTGTTTCTCCCAACACAAGGCACTTCATCCACTTAGAAATACACCTTGATGAAATCACCATGACATCATTGAAAAATCTCCAACAATCTCCCCCTTTGTCATTGATGTCAACAACCATCATATAACAATATACAACTCACCTTCTATCTCTCTCTCTTCAAGCACTCCACAATAGGAACTTTCTCCCCCTTTCACACAATGACAAAGTGGGCACCAACTAATCCTAAGGATCTAAAAATACTACCAATAAGAGAATACAACCTTATAAAGATGATACAAACTCCCCCTTACCTTGAGCCTACCTCTTCTTACCTTGACAACTTCCTCTTGCTCCATGCCAACACTCTCTTCAACCAAGCACTACAATTAATAAAGAAATAACACATAAAAATATTGAAATATAATTAAAATGACCAAGAAACATCTGAAAGGGACTCCCCCTAATATTTTTGATCCATTTCATTACTTGAGCATCTTCAAATCTCCATACACCATGAAGAACCACCATACAGGCTTATTAGCCTTCTCTCTTAAACTACCTCAAGGACCACCAATAAAAATTCATGCCACTCACCAAATAGGAAACATGAACTAAACCAACTTGAGAAATCACCTTGAAATACCAATGCCTTTCTCTTTTGGAGAAACTAAACAAAAGGCTCTATTTTTCTTACTAGACATGTCTAGTCTCCTTATAGCCCTACCTAGAACTTTGCAAAGCCCAACACTTTCAGTATACACATCTTTAGGACCTAAAAATTCATATATGGATCACTCTCATAGTACCCCTCAATAAATATAATTTTTAACACCTATATCAACCTATGCAACATACTTCCTTCACAAACTAACTTGTCAATTAGGCCTCCATCTTGACAAAAATAAGAATAATTTTAAAACCACACACCTTCAAATATCTATGAAGATTTATTTGATAACCCATTTAGACTAATAAACCTATTGATAAGCCTTAGATATCAACTCATAAGGAAAACCACTTTTTTACCAAACCTCAAAACCCTAGAATCTCAAAATAAATGAGGTCAACATAACACCTTCTATTCAACGCACACTCCTAAAACCTCTTACACACCTAGAGACAACCATTACTCATTTTTAGACCAAAAATTGAGCTTTCACATCTTTTGGAACCATACATATTATAACCCATTTTAGGACCTACACACTCTTAAGCCAAAACTAAGAAAACCAAGAGCACTCAAAAATATTCAATTGGTACAATTAGGATCATCAAGACATAACACTACTTGGAACACATCAAAAAGAAGTGCAAAAACCTTCCTAAGCATCAAAATATTCTTGACATTACATCAATCTCATTAGGCCACCTGAAAATACCCATACTAACCCTAAAGAACACCATAGAACTGAAAGACAATAACTTACAACAAGTTCCTTTACTCTTAAGTCGTCTTGCTCATTGGACCTATCTTCCTACAAAACTCACAAGCTCTATTTTCTCATGCATGAATATTTAGTACTTTGTCAAAACTCATGACTTGGTTTGATCAAGTCATTGTATCAATATTCTTAAATTCATAACTATAGTAGACATCTTCATTATCATGATAAGAACATCTCACATATGCTCCCCCTAATTTTATGCTTCATCTGGATCATGACATATTCAAAAAGTCATTAAATACTATCTAATCACATTCAATACTTATATATAAACACCTCATCTTCAAAAGACTATGAAATTTGATGACATACACAACTATTCAACAAGCCTTTAACAGGCTTAACAAGATTTAAGACATAAGCCTAGAAGAGAAGCCTTCAAATTATAGGCTCACCTAACATCTACCACAAACTGATATGCAAATAGATATTTGAAACCCACATTTATACTAGAGCATATAAACCATGATCAACAATCTAACTTCTCCTCAAGATAGGACCACTGAGATTCTTCACAAGCTTATTTTCTCCAACAGATAGATATATATAAAAACAATGCACAAGTTTCCATACCTTCTGATCATATAATATGTAATAACTACTAAGCTTCCTCTGAATGACAAGTGTCTCCTTGAAGTTAAGAGAGAGACACCCCTTTTGACATAGTGTGACTAAAGGCCTAAAAACTTTGGAGACTACCATATCTCCAAACCTTTATCTAACTTTTAGTCCAGCGTGACTTTGACAGGATACTTGACTTTAGATTTGTCAACAAATGTTGACAACACAAACTCTTGACTTTCCTTTATTTCTGATCCTTTTTCCACTTTGACAAACAATCCATCAAGTCTTTTGGACTCAACAAGGTTAGTCTCCTTAGACTTTACTTCATTAGGTCTCTATAATATAGTTTTAATCTTCTTGTCTTTTGTAGCCATCTTACCCACTTGATCTTTGAGCTTATCCTAATCTAAAACATAGCCTTATAGAGAAACTTTCTTATCATCCTTATGAATAGAATAATTGGCAATGATTACCATTGGTTTCCATACCTAAGTTTATCCTTTCTCAAACCTTCTAAGAGCTCTATATCCTTTGACATACTTTGAAGACCTATTAACACCATATGGATAGAATCTAGCAATATATCCACTCTTATGACAATTAAAACAAATAACATCATTAGTACCTTTTGATAGATTTGAACTATGATCGATCTTTGGCTAAAAAATACTTCTATCATATCTTTATGAATGTCCATACTTGACTGAATTCATTCAATAGTCCTTAGCTCTATGACCATACTTATTACATGTATAACAAAGACCATGAAATAAACTAGCATACCTTGAAGCATTTGGTTGTCTAATAGACTTTCTTGTATTTATTTCAGAGCTTGCATTCTCCTTGACATACTTAGGCTTCTCATGCTTCTTTTCAAGTTTATCTAACTTGACTACAATAAGCTCACATTGACTCTTCAAGGACCCCATCTCAATCTTTAGCTGAGAAAACTCATCTTCTCTTACTTTTAGATTTACATTTTTAGTCTTTAACTAATCCTCAAGAATAATGATCTTCTTTTCATCCTCTTTGGCCTTATTGGCCATGTCTTTCAATTTATATGCTTGGACTTCAATAGACTTGATCTATTCTTGATACTTCTTTTCTTATTTCTTAGACATTCCTAATAAACTTCCCTCAAGAGAATTGACTTGTGATTCAATAACTTTGATAATATTCCTCATTTTATGATTCCTCTTATTCTACTCCTTCAGTTCACCAAATGCACTCATGAGCTCAACTTCTATACCAACTACTTCTTCCTTGCTATCATCTTTTCTAGTGTTATGGAAAGTTTATTTTTCAAACATGATGTCCTTTTGTTTTGAATATAAAATTTTCTTGGCATATACTAGCTAAAAATGGAGATCATTGATAACATTCTCATCCTCTTTTCCATTTTTTTTCCAAAGTACATATATTCTCTTCGAGTGCCTTGATCACAACCTTCCACTATTGATTCTCTTTCTTCAACTAGTTATCCATCTTTGTACCAACTCAGGAACTCATTCAATTTGTTAAGCTTCCTCTAAAGGACTTGCTTTGATACCAATTGTTAGAGGTACAATCAGTAAGAGGGGGTGAATCAATGAGACCATATATTTGACTTTTAATTCCAATCCTTTCAAACTATTAAACAAACAACATATATCAGCTTGATCAAGCAATATTGGTAAGAGAGATCATTCATTTAATGCATACACAATATCAAAACACAACACATAGATCCTATGGGAAACCCTCACGAGGAATAAAACCCACTCTTAAGCCTACAACACATGGACTACTTATCCTATAATAAATTACAAACAAGAGATTGATCAACTCCTTTAGACCAAAAAAAATAAAAAACCTTGATCAAATCCTCTTGAACAAAGGCCTTTAGTGAAACACCTATTTCACAAGGAGAAACTACCCGTAAGGAAGATTAAGTAATTTAGACCCTAATTTGAAGTGAACATCTCCACTTAAAACTTATGTCTTCAACACCAAATAATGGGTCTCTATTTTTCTAACATTTGCATAAATTCCCTCTCTATCTCATACATACCTCTCACATAGGCATGCCATAATCTCTTTCCTTATTCAATCAAAAAATACTCATATGCACACTCATAGCTCTTTGCATAACCTCAAATTGCAAGAGCACTATTCTGACATCATAAATATGACAAAAAGGTCATACACATAGTCAACAAATTCTTCTACTCATCAACTCATCCAACATGCACACTACCTCTCTTTTATTCCACAACTCTCATATACACCTTGTACTTCCTCAAAAAGTCTATCAACCACCACATTTAGTTTAAATATATGTAGAGCCATTATGAATTATCAAGTCCATAATATTTCCTTGTTGGCCATAATACATGCCTTCATCCTTAAGACATCTTACATGGGGGAAAATTCTCTTTTCAAATAGGCCTAAGTCACATTTAGGTCTTATGGAAACCCATTCATCTCTTTGAAACTTCTTCAAGTAAACTAAGAATAAAAGACTACTTTAAAATTCATGGACCTATTCCACATGACCCCTTTGACATCCTCAAATCATCATAGTCACCAAGACACTCTTATTTTAAAGCACAATTTTCTCAAACAACATTTTGTGCACATAGTCACCTTCTAATCCTTTGTTCATATTGGATATGATTGGTCAAACCTTAAAAATCCACATAGATCATCCTCATGGAGTATACAACATGATCAAGTATCAAAGTCATCATGAGACATCAAAATAATAATAATACAAACTTAAACATCCTTCTCGAGTGTAAAATATGCATGAATATACATTCAAATTTTAACCTCAATATATTTCACTATGTAATTTTTAAAATATTCAAATTTATATTTATAGATGCACCTTAGAGTCCTCTACAAATTTTATTTTTACTACATGATAAATTATGCATAGATCAAAATTTATGGCTCAAAAACTAGACACTTGTCTTTCCTTTGTTAAATTCAATATTTGAATTGAAATGGTCACAGTTAAAATTCAAACATTATTCTATCATCTCATTTCCTCACTACTTAGATTAATCACACACCATATTTTGTTATAAACTTTAACTCATAGTGAACCAATTCCCAAATGTTAAACATCAAACAGTTGACCTCATCTCATGTAATCTAGAAAATTTGACCTCATATGCTCCATTGATCTCTTCGATATTGTCCTCACTTTAATTATGCTAGACAACTATCACTTTGACCTCTTTAATTTAATGCACACCATTGATATCTATCTGTATGATCACCTGCTCATCATTGATCCTTGGAAGAAGCTCGATCTTTATCTCTACTCAACATTAAACATTGAACATTTGGCACTATCTCACTACTTCCTAACATCTTAGATGAATGTGCTCTATTGATGTTTCTCAAACTTTACCTTGTGAAAAAATGACTATGGGAACCATTGCAATCTACCTAGAATCCCAACTTTACATAGTCATATCTTTTACCTCGCTCACTCACATGTTGGGCCATATGATCTCCTCACATAAGAGAATCTAACCATGTGTCAAATTGATCTTGAAACTTTTACATTTGTAAGTTATAACACCATTAATCTTATCACTTAGAGTTTTCTACCATAGAGCCAACAATGCCAAGAATTGCCTAGAAGGCAAACTTTGCACATGCATGTCTTTTGATGTTTTTCATCGCATGATCTTAATTTTAGCACAAATTAACTAGGAATAAAACTATACAAACCCATATGATCAAATTTTCCTAAGACATCCACACGTACAAGATATGCCATCACCAAATTTCTTACTTGGATCTTTCTTGCCACACAAATTTAGATAAGTAATGGAAACCAATGTTAAATTCCCTGGGAGCCCAACTTTTCACTTGCATATATTTTATTGTGCTTAGTCACATGACCTAATATTTAGTGTATAATAATTGGGCACATTAATTAAAAAACCATGTGACCATTTCCTCCTAAAACCTATATGTGTGTGAATGCTAACATCATCAACATGCTTACTCAACTCTATTTTAACATAGAAAACATTGTCAAAATGCCTAAGATCCCAACTTTGCACCCACATATATTTGATTACATTTCATCACATGACTTGAGAATTAGAGAATAACAATTAGGGACTAATGTGATCACAATAATATGACCCATTTACCCTAACTCATCCACACGTGGAAATAATGACATCAACAAATTTCCTATTTATATTTTCTACCACTAGACCCAAAATGTGTAGATGAAAATTATGGACTACCAAAATAATTCCATGTATGCACACAAGCACTAAAAGCATATAAATTATCTTAGGGACCTCTTGCACATTCTTAATACTCCATATTCATCCCTAGACATCTCTAACCATGCCAAAACTGAATATCAACCAAACCTCCTTCAAGCATACTATGACAAGCACATTACACATTTTATCATTATCACTTAGGCTATTAAGGAACTTCATCCACTCACCAGGACACCTTCATGAAATCACCATGATATCATTGAAAACTCTCTAACATACTCAATTATACCTCTGATGTATCTTAATATCCACTTTGATTATTTCTAATGTATCACCTTTGGTTCTTACATGAACTGAGACGGATAGCTGACATCATAGCTAATATCTAGCCTAGTATATGTCAAGTAAATGAGACTCCCAATAAACTATGGATAGAGAGTTGCATTTACTTCTAGTGATGGATGTAATTTGAGAACTGATGTCAAATTATCACTTTAGACCATTCTTAGTTGCATCGATCATCTTCATTATGTTGCTAGTGATGAATAGATCATCAACATAAATAATCACTATAACAACCTCCCCCCATTTTGTTTGAGGTATAGGTTAGGATCATATATACTCTTGTTGAATCCATGTTGTATGAGATCCTTATCAATCTTGATGTACAAGAATTGAGGATCTTATTTTAGCCCATAGAGAGAATTGATAACCCTACACACCTTATGTTCCTAATCAGGTACCACAAATCATTCAGGTTGAATCATGTAAATTTACTCTTGGAAATATCTATTGAGAAAGGAAATTTTTACATCTATTTGATGGAACTTCCATCCAAACTATGCAACCATAGCAAAAATTGTTCTGATAGTCTTTATCTTAGTTATGGGGGAAAAATTATCCTCATAGTCAATGCCTTTTTTATGAGTATACCTTTTTGCAACAAACCTTTCCTTGTACTTATCAATATTGCCATATTATTTATACTTGGTATTAAAGATTGATTTTTACCCAATAGGATTCTTCCCTGGTAAAAGATCAATAAGCTACCAAGTGTTATTCTTCATCAGTGACTGATATTCTACATCTATGAAATATTTACAAGGTTTTAACTGTAGGGCTTCTATTACTATTGAAGGCTCATAAGTTTTTTGAATAAATACTCATAAGGGACATATTAACCTCTTATGGATCCATGCTTTGATTTCTTGATATTGAAGTGGATGTATCTAGTACTCCATTCAAATTAACATTTTGTATAGTACTTGTCTATCACTTGGGTATACACTAAGCTATAGGTGGTGGTGATGGAGGTACTGTTTGATAATATTCATTTTCACCTTCACCATCACTATCTAAAAAGATTATAAGACTTTTACTTGTATCATTTTCTTGGATATAAGGTGGATTGATTTAAATATTTTCATCAAAAACTACATCTCTACTGATTAATACCTTCTTTGTTTTTGGATTAAGGAACTTGTATACCTTTGATTGTGCATTGTATCCCACAAAAATACAATGTTTTATTTTCTTATCCAACTTCTTCATTTTATTCTTAGGAACATGCATGTATGCCTTGAAACCAAAAACTCAAAGGTGAGTAACCTTTGGTTTATTCCCTGTCCAAGCTTCATATGGTGTGATTCCATCAAAAGCTTTGGTGGGTGACCTATTTAACAAGTAAATTATAGTGTGACAAGATTTTGCCCAATATGTATTAGGCAATTTTGCATCCTCAACCATGCTATAAAACATTTCCATAATGAATCTATTACACTATTCTACAAATCCATTCTATTGAGGTGAATATGGAGCTATCAATTGCCAACTGATTCCATTTGTATTAAGATAGGATAAAAATTATTTACTGGTGTATTCCCTTATGATATGAGCAAAGGGTTTTTATTTTCTTACCAATTTCATTTTAAACCATGGCCTTGAATTCTTTGAAGACTTGAAATCTTGATCCTTAGTATTTAATAAATATACCCACATTTTCCATGAGTGATCATTAATAAAAATTTAAAAGTATTTGTACCCTCTGAGACTAGGGGTAAAATGTCCAAATAGACTGGTGTGCACCAAGTCCAACTTACTATGTGATTGATATTTAATCTTTCTAAAGAGAGCTCTTCTTTGTTTTCTATCTAAGTAACTGGTACATATATCAAAATATTTCTTGAGTTTGGAAATACCATGAACCATATCTTATTTGCTCAATTCAATCAAATAACCATAACTCAAGTGTCCATATCTTTTATGCCATAAATTTCCTAGTTCCATACCTTTTACCATAAGTACTTGATGAACATTTGGAATAAAATGAAGCTGAAACATTTTACCAATGTTAGAAGCCTTAAAAATCACTTTGAAGTGCGTAGACTTATCTTTGATGTGGGAAAATGTTTAATTATTTTTGTGATCAAAATCAACCATGAGGTTTTGGTCAAGTAGTTGATTAATAGATAATAGATTTTTTGTAAGTATTAGAACATAGATAACATTTAAAAAGTTTCAATTTATATTTCCAAGTTGAAGTTTGATGCCACCACTACCTTGTACTGTATATGAGGTATCATCTCCAAGTGATATATTTCCTTTAGATTCTAGTTTTTTCAATGTAGAAAACCATTATTTTCTCCCTATCATGTGTTTGGTTGCTCTTGAATCAACATACCAAATTGCACTTGGATTATTGGTAGACTCATGTGTTTGAGTAGCTAAATCATATTCTTCATTTGAAGAGTCATATTCTTTAACAACATTTCCATGTTGTTTAAGCTTGGAATTTTTTTATTTCTACCTATTTTGTTGTTATGGTTGCTTCTTTTCTATTTGTGGTGAATTGTTGAAAGAAGGCTTCTTGCTTGATGAGCCCTTTTGAAATTTGTTGTACCAAATATGGTTTAAGTCATGTCCTTACCTTCCACAAATTTGGCATGCTCAAAAATAATGTGATTTTTTCTCTTGTTGGGTTTTTTTATTATTCTACTTTGGATATTGTTTTGTACCCTTCATGGGTTTCTTCCCATTTTGATTCGATGCAAGTGTATGGTCATCATTTGATTATTCTAAATAATGCAAAGATTCCTCTTGTTAAAAAAAATTTACCAATACTTTAAAGGTTGGTTTTTATCCCATAACATTCAAAGTGGTCACAAAGATCCTGTATGTAGGGGGTAGTGTTTTAAGGGCTATATGGACCAAAGAATCATCTATCATCAATTTACCTAAATATTGAAGCAAAGCCCACAAATTTGAAACCATTATAAGGAATGCTTCTACATTTTCATTTAATTTGAGCTTGAGAGTGTGTAATGGCTTTCAAGATGCAAGATTTGATTTTGATTATTTGCTTCATATACTATTTTAATCTTATCCCAAGCATCTTTTAAGGTTGTATGACTTTATATATGAGGTTATACCTCATTCATAAATCCAAACATGATTATTAGCTTAGATTTTTTATTAGCTTAGTCATATTTTTGATGTTGATCAACATCTATTGCATGTGCCTTATACAAATGACAAAATATATTCAAACTCTAAATGTATTTGGACTTTTGTTTTCTAAGTAGTGTAGTTATCACCATGAAGCAATTATGTGTCAAGGAGGAATAAATGAAGTCCAAAACTAGACATCATGAAATGCAAGTTATGTATGAGAAGAAAGTAAAGTGTGTTTTAAGTGTAGAAAGAATGTGGAGAAATAGAATTTGCAAATTCACACACACAATGAAATGTAAGTGGACACAAACACATAAAGAACATTGGAATCTATCAAAAATGTGTCCTATAATGCAATAAAAAATTAAGGAATATGGATGTTGATTTAAATCAAAAATACATTCGAAAAGTCTATAATATTATATAGAATCAAAATAAATAGATTTTTTAACTGTGAATAGCATGAAAAAACATGCACTTTCAAAAAATATAGCATGTAAATCAGAGTTACCAGTAAAATGTTATGGCCTATTAAAGGTCTAAAATACATGAATAAGTCAGCTAAAATAGTAATAAACTAAAAATTATGTAAATATGGGTGATCAACATGTAAAAAATATCCTTAACACTACATAGATATCAAAAAAATAGCCAAGGTAAAAAAAATCACCTTCACAGGCTTCATGGATCAAAAGTTATGAGCCTCAAAATATAAAATCTTCAAAGATGGCTCATAGAGGTGAAGGACAAGCCCTTAGGGATAAAAACACCCAATATGTGGTCATATGGTGTGAATATATGTTGAAAAATACTAGTGACATGATGGTGGTGGTGATGCTATAAGTGGTGAATATGGGTGGTGCTCCACCCAAAAAAATTAACCCTGCACCAAATGAAGACTTTGAAATTGCCCTTTACCTTCAAAATTTCACCATGGGTACCTTGGTGCTCTATTTAAAAAAAAATGAATAATTTTTAGAAATATATCGATGAGAATAATCTAGTAATATAATATTTGATCCATTATTCTACAAAAAATGTCAGAAAAACTTCCATTTTCTAATGTTCCTCACTTGTCACCAAGCTGGGATTTAAGTTTGGTAGATCTACATGACAACTTTTTCATTCCATAATTTATCAAATTTTTCATATGGGATGGCATAAATTGGAAAACAATGTTGCTATCAAGGCTAGAATGAACTTAAATCTTGATCCCCACCTTATTTCCACCACTTTAAAACCTCCTCGGGATTACATACTCTGTTACCAAATAAAAGATGGAAAGGAATTGAATTAGCTTTAATACTAAAAAATGTGCTTATTTATATATCAACAAGTGATATTAAATATCCTAATATATATGGGATTAAGAATCATAATGTAACTAATCACACATAGGAAATAACACACTCAACTAACGTATGCTACATGTCAACCAAATGTGTAACTACAACATATGCCATTTATTACATATAGGATAGGATACATTAATTATTCTAATAGTTAATGTGGCATTACTTGATTACATTGAAAGAGTATAAAAAATATCTCTAAAATCATAAGAAGGTAAAACATATATTTCTCATAATTTAGACTGTATAACCCTAATTAAGATAGAATTTTGAATGTAATTTAGATTATAAAGTATGACAATCAAGCATGAATCTAAATGTAAAATACTGAAATTAATTTAATAAGTAGTATGTGATAAATATATAAAATACTAGGAATATCAAATTACTTAGATTTTATGGTTCATTAACTAACTATGGTTGACTTTTGATAGTAGAAAGGTGCTAGAAACATAACTATTTGTCACTCGAATTTAGAATTAAATGTTTATGTACATAGGGTATCTAAAGTTAGACTAGAAATAAACCATCGATGGCTATATTTGTAGGCTAATGTTACCATTATTGGCTATTTTTTGGATCTATAACCATATAGGGCATTGCACCTACCTTTAATAACTCTATATGTGCATTTTTTATGCTTGA
This sequence comes from Torreya grandis, assembly GCA_037957365.1. Lineage (NCBI taxonomy): Eukaryota > Viridiplantae > Streptophyta > Pinopsida > Cupressales > Taxaceae > Torreya > Torreya grandis. Next base: position 1,023,823 of record JARHVA010003747.1, on the reverse strand, counting down.
TTATGTGTGAAACTCCAAACAAAAGTCTCATTCTCTTAGAAACCATATGTTTACTTATGATTGGATGAAACCTATATAAACTTGGGAGTGGAATAGGCTAACTTTACCCTAATCACCCCTTGATGATTGATTGTTTCCTCTATATATAATACTCTAAATAGGGAAGTCAAGCCACATATATATTTTCCCTTTAGCGGGAATGCATAATTGTGATACTTTGTTATATGAATGCACCTCTTGATATATATTTTGACACTTAAAAATATTCACTCTTTACTTGGATTAGTATGCTTCAGACTTAGTTGATGACTACTATTAGTGATTGATTTATAATTTGGGAAGAAAAGGGTCATTTTTCCTAGTGTGCAATATTGTATAGTTGTTTGATAGATGAGTGATAAATGGTTCAATAAGATTAAAATTAATTTTTATTTATATGAGCCCATTTAGGTAGTTTATTATGCCAATAACATGTAATATGAATGATCTGACCCATATGGATTCATTAGATTTTAAAAACAACCATTGTTGGATGATGAACAATAATGTCATACTCATGAAAAAATGAAAATCTAATTATTTAGAGACATTTGGATAACATATTTATCTATTTTGACACATAATGAGAGGTTTTCATAAGTGACTAAAAACAAAATGAGAGGGTTAGAATCATAATAATCATATGGATGTGATAAAATGGTGAACAAGAGGCATATATGTGGGCATAAGTCATGTAAAATTAAAGTAGGTACAAAGTGACATTGTCATAGTATCTAAAAACTATACCACTTTTATTATAATATTGAAATGTAATACAAATACTAGAGTAAAAGGATAAATATATCCCCAAGTGTGTACAACACACTTCATCTTTGGAAGATGGATCCAAATGGACAAATTTGCTCAAATAAAAATATGAAATGAACATTTAGTAGTCAATGTCCATATGTGAATATTTAAAACTAAATTATAATTGAAAATTTGAAACTTAAGAGAAAGAAAAGAGTACATTTGTATGTGGGTGAAACTTTTCCCTATAACTTTTTGGAGATGATGCTTCATTTTTGAAGCATTGTAGAATGGTTCCTCATGTTGAATCATTGGATAATTGTGGGTGATCCAACCAAACATTATGCAACTATGAAATCCCTTGGTTTAGGAAAGAAAATTCACCAACCCTAATGAATGTATGGAGTAGTGTCATTGAGCATCACTGAATCTCAACCACACTAACTTAGGTAACTAATCTATCTATGATCTTATACCCAAATATGGTAACGTGGGAACTAAATAATTGGTTTGATATGAGTGATGACATTATTTTTGAGTGTATATAAATCTTAACATACATTAATTTTAAAAACATGAATCAATCGCTACATACAAACTTATAGATTCAAGGTTGGTTACTTCTCGGTGCCATTGAATTGTGTTTGTAAATAAAAAATTTAAAAAGTGATCATGTCCACCTAATTTTTCATGTAGGAAATATTTCACTAGGAAATCCTTGTGTTATAATTGTATTAATAATGTATATCTTTGGTATGGTGGTGTGAATCTAGAGATAACTCAATAAACACAATACACCAGTAATAGGAAAAATGGTACAAATAATTTACACATTAATGGAATGTAAAAAGGAACTCTGTTATTAGAATTATGTGTGTATAATTTCACCCAAAAGGTGAATCTATATTCTTCCAAGGATTACCAACTCCATGTGGACTCCACTCACTAGCCATTTTAAGATCATTTTTAATAGAAACATCATGTTCACACAACCAAGTAGCTTCCTTGAAACTCTATCTATAATGTATCATTTTATAGAATCTCAAGGTTTTCCATCTCATCTAAAGATAAGCTAATAAATTCTTTGTATAAAATTAAAATGCATATCTCAACACTCATGTTTACACATAGGATAGGATTAGGTTTTAACAAACCAATAATAAATAATCTTAAGATTCATACCTAATCACCTTTTCCTATACTTTATCCTAATAATATACTAAATATTCACAAATATATATGACATCGCTCTTTTATAATCATTACAAATATAATATTATTCATTTGGGACCACCTTGACTTTAGTATCCTACTTACCATGACAATGATACTTTGACATTACCATGAAAATTTACAACTAACATTTAATTTTTACCATGGACCATCATTTTCATAATATTCCCTATACTAATTTGACCATTACCATGGAATATTTTCTATTTATTTTTGACGTTCTATGGTGTGTGTCATTATTTCTTGGTGGGATATGATAAATTATAATAGATACTACTACTAATTACACTTTACAAAAAACATTTTTACAACATTTCAACTAATGAAAATTAAATTTTGGAGGATTTTTTTTGGTGTTGACACATTCCTCGTCCTTAGATTATAGTCCTTCCTTGGATTAGACTATCATAGATAATTTTGATGTCGATGCTTCAAATATCTTCAGCTTGCCATGATTGACCCATTTCTTAATTAGAGTTCCATCCAATTATTTAATTTTATATATCCCATTCACATTATCTAGTAATATCATGTAGGGTCCCATGCATTTTAAAATGATATTACTATGCTTTCTCTTGTGATGCCATTAATGATATACCATAAATAAGTCATTCACCTGAACTAGGGACCACCTTATCTTACAATCAAATTAATATTTTGATTCATATTGTTTTGACAATGGTGTCCTTCACTAATTATTATGTTTCATATACAAGATGAATATGCACAAAACTATCACTTATAGACTCACCTTCATCCATCCTCTAATTAACATAAACTCTTAAAATTAGAAAATAAAACTCAATGGGAAGGACACAATAAATATCATGTAATCAAGATGAAAAGGAGAATACCCTATTAATAATTTGGGCGTGGCATTATATTTACATTATGATACAACAACCCACTTATCCCATGTGTGTATCTATAGAGCTACATCATTTACAATAATCTGGCACATTACATGATTTATTCACTCCACTTGTCCATTTGTACTTGGATTATAGTTTTTTGAATTTATATACTTGATAAAACACATATTTCCCAATGATTTTTCCATTTTTTTAATTAATTGAATACTTTTATCTATCAATTTTTTAATGGGCAACCAAACTTTGTAATAATGTGCTTGTACAATAATCTTGACACTTCAACCATGGAAGATGTTTTTAGAGGTTTGGCCTCAACCCACTTGGTCAAGTAGTTAGTGACAACCATGATATACTTATTTCTTCATGATGTAGGCAAAAGTGGACCCAAAATATCTACTCTCAAATTTACAAATGGTTTGAGTGGAAAAATAATATACCATGGTGTTGAATAAATCTTACAATTCTCATGTGATTGATATATATCACATGCCTTATAATAACTGAAATAATATTTGAAAAGTGTTGGCTAGTGATAAAATACATCAAGGATTTTCTATATTGGTAGATGCCCATAAAAGTGACCTACACATGTACCATCATGAAATCATTCAATTAGATTAATTCTTATTTCTCAATTATTTTCTATCATATGTTTTCCATCAGCTCCTACCTGATGTAAGACTCTATGTGCAATGGAATATGGGTGATTTGATTGAGTGATATTCCTATTAATATTTATAGTATCACCATCAAGAAATTTGAAACTATTCAAATAATTTCATATATTTGTATGCTCACTTGGAACTACATCAATGGTTAGTAAAGTTATATATATAAATTTTCCATCATCTCAAGATAAATTCATATCATCACAGGCTCGAGAAAGTGCATACGCTTTAACATGATTCTTTCTTGTCCTATCCTAAATTATAATTTCATACTCATACAAAAAAAAATCCATGTTGTTATCCTTTTTGATGGCTTATGCTTGTTTACAATGTATTTCAAACCCTAATAATCTATTATAACTAAATAATTTTGCCTTAGGAAATAACTCTTAAATTTACTCATGGCCAAAATAATATCTAGATCCCCTTTCTCATTTATCGTATAGTTACCTTAACACTTCTCATTTACCTATTATTGAAATAAACTAGATGATCATTCTAATTCTCATCCATTTGTCTTAGTGTGCTCCCTAGTGCTACATCTAAAGCATCAATATACACAATAAATGTTTTGTCTGAATTAGTAATCTTGAAAACATAGGAATTTACCAAGGCTTGCTCAATTTGCTAAAAATATTCAAGTGAATTTTCCCCTAGTTCATAAGGAACATATTTATTTAGGAATTGAGATAATGATTGTGTAAATTTTTAAAATTTCTTAATAAAACTTCTATAATATCCAACATGTCCTAAGAATGATCTTAGATTAATTTTATTCATAGGATATGGAAATCACTTAATCTTTAAAATACTTTATGGATCAGAACCAATACCATCTCTAGATAAAACATGTCTTAAAAGGACACCTTTAGAGCATCTGAACACATACTTTATGGGACTCGATGTGGCCTAATGCAACCTTTGAAAAGCCTTCTCCAACTAGTATAGATGATAGACCTTGCTTACATATAAACAAAAATGATCAATAAATACCATGATGAATCTTCTAATATAGGGTTCAAACACCCTATTTATTAAGCACTAAAAGGTTGTAGGTAAATTACATAATCCAAATGATATGACTTTGAAAGAAAGTGTTCCCTAAGGAGTGGTTAATGCAATATTTGTATGATCCTTATAAATTATGAAAAATTTGTTTTATCCACTATATACATGAGCAAAGTTATAACACTTAGTCCCAACCACCTCATCTAGGATCTGATATAAGAAGGAAATAAGATAGTGGTAATCTTCATCACCTTGTTTATCTATATGTAGTCAATAAAAATACATAAATTACCATTCTTATTATTTTTTACCATAATGGGAGAGATCCATTTTGAGTTTTCTATTGGGAATATAAATCCTACATCAAGGATCTTGATTATATCTTCTTTTACTGATTTAGTAAAATTATAATTCATTCTATAAGGAATTTTATTGACTAGTTTTGCATTATCCACTAATTCAATAAAATGTTTTATCCATCTGAATTGGTGAAGTTCGCTATAATCAAAGAAAAAGAGATACATATACATTTGAAAGAGTTTAAAATAGTCTTCTCTTTCTTCCTCCTCCATGACATCTCCAATTGTATTTTTTTATGATCTTGATGGGTGGATTTCACTAACACCTCAAGGTTTTCGTGTAATGGTTTGTTACATTTGGTATCAGAGCCTCCACTTAGGTTCAAGTCACAGAGTGGGTGGATATGATGGAATGGAAGTGTTCATTTGGGTCTCTTACATGTGGAGAATCTTGGTGTATGGGCACAAATCCAACCCAGATTTTGGGTTTTAGAAGCATGGTGGGATGTTATGATCCTAATAGGTAGATTTCACTAATGCCATGAGGTTTTAGTGTAACAATTTGTTACATAGTTGTTAAAGCCACTATTATAACTCTTATTTAGTGAACTAATTAGGTTCACAAATAGGTTAGGTTGGGAGGATTTCCATGAATGACACATCCACATCACTTATCATCATCATTAGTGTCCATATCAATGTTTTTGGAATAGTTAGAGGATGTCCAATTATCACTCTCATCATTGTACTCCATAGGTCCTGTAACTTCCTTTGAGGAACCAAATTTATTTTTGCCTTCCCATTGCCACAATAAAGTGTCATAAACCATTAATTAAAATATTTACTTGTATGGAATCTTATAAACCATGGTTTTGACAAATAAATTAGATATGCAATAGTGATATCCTTTTTCACATGAATGTCAACTACACATACAACACCCATAACATAAATTACTAAAAATGAAATACAACATTGTGATTTTGTTTTACCTTTATGTAAATATATTAACATTGATGTTGAAGGAATATCAGGCTTAAAACCCAACATGTTCATTACAGATTCAATCATAATATTAATTAAAACTCCATCAATTAGAAAATTATGAATAGAGATACCATTGCACAATACCTCAAATTGTGGAGAGTATGGATCCACATATTCCTTCAGAAATGAGGCTTCAATATTATTCCTCCATACATCACTAAGTCCACTTCATAACTACCTCATCATTTTTAAATATAAATCAAGAAGCTAGACATATGTGATATTTTCAGTACCCTTGGATAGGTCTTTAATAGTGGAGTATGGTGTTTACCCCTATGAGATTAGAAAATATAACACATCCAAATATCTTCTTGTATGTTTCTTAATAGTATCCTCTTTCATTTTTAGGCTCTCTATTATATTAAGTATATTGTTGAGTTGTGGAGCTAAAAGCTTCACCAGATGAACAAATGCAAAGGTTGTTGGAGTTACACAGTCATTGACATCAGTCAAGAGCCGACCAGAGGAGTGACCAATGTCAGTTATGGATCGGCTGATGTCGGTTATGTGCAGACAGACAGGGACCGAAGTCAGTCACTTGTGCATTCTAGAAGTCTATTTTTGAGGAAGAATAGATTGTTTGCATGAAAAGATTAACTGTTAGTATTGAGTCTGCACGTTTCTATTTTTGGCAGGATAGATTTGAACCTTTGATTAAGAGGTATATCTAATGGTGGAGAATGCATAGCTCATGAATCCTAGTATTATATAATAGGGTTAGATCTTCATAGTTTGTAGACAATACATGTAAATGTGAATCAATCCAAGTGTTGGAGTTGGTTGTAATTGAGAGAGAAAACTCTTAAGAGAAAGAGATCTGTACATCTAAGAGGTGTGAGAAGAAAGTGTGATTTCTTCATTGTATTTCCTTCTGGAAGAGTTTAATACAAGTTTTTGGGTTGTTTCTTATATCTCATATTCTTTGTTATTTCTGATTTCTAGTTACTTATTATTTCTGGTTTAATTCCGTGTTTAGTTGGTTACACAAAAGTAATCAATTGTGATGTAAGATCCTAACAAGTGGTATTAGAGCATTGGGTTCACTAACAAGTTGTATCAAATCAAGTTATTTTTTGTTGATTATAGGTCACTCACAGGGTTTCTGATTGAGTGGGAGTAAAGCAATGGCAGAAAAAAGTAAACTAAGAATGGAAAAATTTAACGGCAAGAATTATCAATTATGGAGGATGCAGATAGAAAATTATTTATATCAGAAAGATCTATACTTACCATTGGGTGGGGTTTCAAGAAAGCCCACAGATATGCAAGATGAAGAATGGAATGTTCTTGATAGAAAGGCTCTTGGATCTATAAGGTTGAGCTTGGCATCTTCTATGATTTCCAACTTATCACAGGGAAAGACAATGGTAGAGTTAATGGATACTTTAGCAAATTTATATGAAAAGTCCTCAGCTTCAAATAAGGTATATCTTATGAAGCAATTATTTAATTTGCAAATGCAGGAAGGTGGATCTGTATCTACTCATCTAAATGATTTCCATGCAATAGTAAATCATTTAAATTTAGTCAAAATAGTTTTTGATGATGAAATTAAGGCTCTCTTAATCTTATGTTCTTTACCTAAAAGTTGGCATAGTTTGGTAATGGCAATTAGTAATACTGCATCTGCTTCAAATATCTTGAAAGTTGATGATGTTGTTAGTGTAATCTTGAATGAAGAAATTCGCAGGAAAAGCACAAAGGAAATGTCAGGTAATGCTTTAAGTATTGAAAGCAGGGGAAGGCAAAGAGAGAAGGGAAAGCAAGGGAGATCAAGGTCAAATTCAAAGATGAGAAATATATCCAAATCTAGAAATGGAAGAATAATCTACTGGAATTGTGGAAAGAAAGGGCATGCAAAGAAAGATTGTTGGTTGAAAGTTAAAGAAGAAAATCAGCATGAAGGTAAAGAAGAAGCAAAAGTTGCAGGTATTGTTGCACATGATGCTCTTATATTTTCTTTGGATAATAAAATAGAATCTTGGGTTTTAGATTTTGGTACCTCTTTCCATGCAACCCCAAATATAGAATTTTTCAATGATTATGTCCATGGAGATTTTGGAATAGTTTATTTAGGGGATGATGAGCCTTGTAAAATTTTTGGCAAATGAAAAGTGCAACTGAAATTGCAGAATGGCAACACATGGGTGTTGAAAGATGTCATGCATGTACCCGTCCTGAAGCAAAATTTGATTTCTATAGGAAAGTTGGGTGACGAGGGTTACACAGTAACTCTCACAGTAGAATCTTGGAAAGTTTCCAAGAGTGCACTTGTAATAACCAGAGGTAAGAGAGTAGGTACACTTTATCTATCTACTTGTATCACTGATCATTCTCCTTCTGTTTTATCTACTTTAGATGTAGATGCAAATTTGTGGCACTGTAGGCTTGGCCACATGAGTGAGAAGGGAATGAATGTTCTTAAGTCAAAAGGTAAGCTTTCATATTTGAAAAGCATAGATCTAGATTTCTGTGAGCATTGTATTTTTGGAAAATAGAAGAAAGTGAGGTTTCTCAAAATTGGGTCAACAATGAAGAAGCAAAAGTTGGAGCTTGTTCACACAGACGTGTGGGGACTAGCTCAAGTAGCTTTTATTGGAGGATCATAGTATTATGTTTCTTTCATTGATGATGCTACAAGAAAGGTATGAATTTATTGAATAAGGAGGAAATCTAATGTTTTTGACACATTTAAGAAATGGAAAGCTTTGGTTGAGAATGAAATAGGTTTGAGATTGAAGTGCCTTAGATCTTACAATGGTGGTGAGTACTGCAGCAATAAATTCAATAGTTACTATTCTATGAATAGAATACGTAGGGAAAGGATGGTTCCAAGGACACCTCAGCAAAATGGAGTTGCTGAAAGGATGAATAGAATAATAATGGAGCATGCACAGAGTATGAGGTTGCATGCTGGTTTGCCCTTACAGTTTTGGGCAGAAGCTGTAGATACTATGGTTTACCTGATTAACAGAGGACCCTCTACTGCATTGGATGGTGGAATTCCAAAAGAGGCGTGGATAGGTAAAAAGGTAGATCTTTCATTTCTCAGGGTTTTTTGTTCTAAAGCTTTTGTGCACATTGATAAAGAAAATAGAAAGAAGTTGGATGCTAAATCTATGCGGTGCACATTCATTGGTTATGGCTCTGGAGATTTCAAATTCCAGTTGTGGAATTTAGAAACTAACAAAATTATTAGAAGTCATGATGTAGTTTTTAATGAGAAGGTGATGTACAGTGATCAGCTCAAGAGGCTAAATAATTTTGAGCAGGGCAATGTTGATTTGGATGAGGTTATGATCCAAAATGAGCTTACAGGTAAAAATAATCACACACAGGAAAACATAGACACCAACATCAGTTAGGCAGGAACCAACATCGGTCAGACAGTAACCGACGTCGGTCAGATAGGAATCGACATCAGTCATGTGAAATTGACGTCAGTCAGGTACAGACTGAGAGATGACCAAGATCGGTCACTAACAAAAAGAAATTTGGGCAGACAACAAGCTGTGAATGAGTCTCAAACACCCATGAGGAGGTCAGAAAGGGTAAGTAAACCTCCAATTCATTATTTCCCTTCTTTATACTACTTGTTGCTCACTGATGGTGGAGAACCAGAAAGTTTTGATGAGGCAATGCAGGTAAAAACCAGGAAACAGTGGGAGCATGGCATGAATGAAGAAATTGATTCCTTGAAAGAGAACCAAATGTGGGATTTGGTTGAATTTCCAGCTGAAAAGAAAGCACTAAAATAAAGATGGGTTTACAGGTTAAAAGAAGGAGAGAATGGAAAAATGAGACATAAGGCTAGGTTGGTAGTAAATGGATTTACACAGAAACCAGGTATTGATTTTGGTGAATTTTTTTCTCTTGTAGTAAAGATGACTTTTATTTGGACTGTATTGTCTTTAGTTGCTATTGAGGATTTGCATCTTGAGTAGCTTGATGTTAAGACAACATTTATTCATGGTGATTTGGATGAAGAAATATATATGGATCAGCCAGAAGGATTTGAGGTCAAAGGTAAGGAGAAACTTGTGTGAAGGTTGAAGAAAAGCTTATATGGTCTTAAGCAAGCTCCAAGACAATGGTATTTGAGGTTTGACAGGTTTATGACAGAGCATGGCTTTAGTAGATGTCAATCTGACCATTGTGTTTATTTTAATAGATTGGATAATGGTAGTTAGATTATCCTGTTACTGCATGTAGATGATATGCTTGTTGTAGGTTCACACATGCAGGATATTAATAAGCTTAAGGTAAAATTAGCTCACACATTTTCCATGAAGGATTTAGGAGTAGCAAAGAAAATCCTTGGCATGAGTATTAAGAGAGACAGGAAAAATCACAGTTTAATTTTGTCTCAAGAGGATTATGTGAACAAGGTGTTGGAGAGGTTCAATATGCAGGATACAAAACCGATAAGCACACCTATGGCTAGACACTTCAAGTTGAGCAAAGTACAGTGTCCTAAATCACATGATGAGGTTGAGTACATGAATAGAGTTCCATATGCTTCAGCAGTTGGGAGCTTGATGTATGCAATGGTATGTACTAGACCTGATATTGCCCAAGTAGTGGGAGTTGTCAGCAAGTTTATGGCCAATCCAGGAAAGGAACATTAGAAAGTAGTTCAATGGATTCTCAGATATTTAAGAGGGACCAACAGTAGGCATTTATGCTATGGAGGGTCAAACACTTCTCTACATGGGTATGTAGATTCAGATATGGCAGGTGACTTAGATGGCAGGAAAAGCACCACAGGATATGTCTTCACTGTTGGTGAAACGACGGTTAGCTAGATTTCAAAGTTGCAGAAGGTTGTTGCCTTGTCTACTACAGAGGTAGAATACATTTTAGTCACAGAGGCTAGAAAGAAAATGATTTGGATGACTCAATTCATGGAAGAGTTTGGAAAGGAGCAAAAGAGTTTCAGATTGTACAGTGATAGTCAAAATGTAATTTATTTGGTAAAGAATTCAGCCTTTCATTCAAGAACCAAACATATACAGCTTAGGTACCACTTCATTAGATAGGTATTGGAGGATGGTGAGTTGAAGGTGTAAAAGATCCATACAGATAAGAACCCTACTGATATGTTAACAAAGTTGGTAACAAAGGAGAAGTTGAATCTTCATTCAACTTTTGTATGTCTTCAAGATTGAACTTGAAGATGGAGAAGCTAGAAGATGTTGCTGTACAGATACAGGTGCAACTATTTATCTCTAAGTGGGAGATTATTGAGTTGTGGAACTAAAAGCTTCACTAGATGAGTAAATGCAGAGGTTGCTAGAGTTACACAGTCACCGACATCGGTCAGGATCAACCGACATCGGTCAGGAGTCGACCAGAGGCTGTCGATGTCAATTATTGTTCAGCTGACGTCGGTCATATGTAGATAGACAGGGACCGATGTCAGTCACCTGTGCATTCTAGAAGTCTATTTTTGAGGAAGAACAAATTGTTTGCATGAAAAGATTAACTGTTAGTATTGAGTCTGTGTTTCTATTTTTGGCAGGACATATTTGAACCTTTGATTAAGAGGTGTATCTAACGGTGGAGAATGCATAGCTCATGAATCTTAGTATTATATAATAGGGTTAGATCTTCATAGTTTGTAGACATGTAATGTGAATCAATCCAAGTATTAGAGTTGGTTGTAATTGAGAGAGAGAAATCTTGAGGGAAAGAGATCTGTACATCTGAGAGGTGTGAGAAGAAAGAGAGATTTCTTCATTGTATTTCCTTCTAGAAGAGTTTAATACAATTTTTTGATTGTTTCTTGTATCTCATATTCTTTGTTGTTTCTGATTTCTAGTTACTTATTATTTCTGGTTTAATTGCATGTTTAGCTGCTTACACAAAAGTAATCAATTATGCTGTAAGATCCTAACATATATATATATATATATATATATATATATATATATATATATATATATATATATATATATATATATATATATATATATATATATATATATTTGTCACTAACACATTTAGTCAATCATTTTGAGTGCTATCAACAGTGTCAAGTACATTAATTACTGCTTTACCATTATCATTATCTTTTATCCTATAGGTGGATGCTATAGTAGATAATTTTGGTTATAGTGTCCTTTATCCCTACACTCACAAAATAAAATTTAATTCAAATTTATTATTGGACCCCTATCTCCTCCTTGGGAGTGTTGGGATCTATATCCTTCAATTTGAGAATGTTTACAGCCAATTGACCCATTTTAAAATTTAAATCATCATACTCACTTGATGTAACATCAGAGGCTGAAGTGTTCACTGCTAAAGGTTGTGGTGCTTAGGCCAAAGGTATTTATGCCACCTCAAACTTGGTATAAACTTCTTTTGGATCCTCCTCCATGAGAGGGAGAACTATTATAGTGGTGACCTTTGCTTTCTTAAGGTTTTTTGGCCAATCATAATCTACCCATTGCCTAATTTTTTGATTAATCCCTTAAATAAAGTTATTGCACAATAGGTTGTTTACACTAGTCATTAAGCCTTATTCCTATCATTATTTTCATATTTTACTGTCTGACTTATATCTTAGCTCCAAAACATGTGTATGGTAATCCTATATCTTTTTATTTTCTCCTTGGGTCAACTTTATGATGTTTATAATGAGATATAAATATTTATAAATTATCCACCAAGTTCTTTAAGAACACTATCATGAAGGGAATCACATGAATTGTTAACATTATCATTTAATGTCTTAATCTACCTAAGTGATAAAATTTATAAAAACATGGAAAGATATTCTCCAATTGTTCCCTTCATATAATCCCATTTTTTGTTATTGGTAAACAAAAAAGGTTTTTAAATCATGGGCCTTACCCTGTACATGAGTCCAAATGAAAAAGGGGGCCTAAATGCCCAAGAAAAATATCAGGAATTACATAAATAACAAGAATCCACCAAAATAAGTTAGAACAACTCTAAAAAATTCTCAAGATAGCAAAAGATTATCTTAAATGCTTGAACTTATTATAAAGGTCTAACTCCCTTAATTTTGTCATAGTACTTACACCTTTGGATGTAGAACAACTTCTCAAGAATATATCTACCCTCTCTTATATATTCTGATATTTCTTCCATTACTATATTTTATTTTGGAATTCACCCCTTTGAAAGGGATTATGATTTGTGTTCCATTAGCAACTTATCCATCTATTACTTTTTTTAAAATATCCTTTTTGGAGGCTTTGCTTAGTTTGAGAGGGGAATTAATTGTTGTTGTTCTTGATCCCCTTCTGGTAGTCATAGATTGAGTGGCTACTCTAACTTTCAGAGAAAGGAGGAATGACATTGATTTTGATACTTTTAATGAGGCTTGATTTACATCTTTGAGTTTTGATTGTGACTTTAACATCTATTCTACATCATCCAAATTAGGTTTTAATTCTTGAATAGAATAAAAAACATTTTTTAATCCATATCAATTTCTTCCCTTGTCAAAAAAAGACAATCAAATTTGTTCAAGATGATTGGAGAAGAAGAGGAATTACTTGGGAAATAGGAATTATTGATGAATTTGATCTCCAACAACCCCCATTCCTAATTCTGGGCATCTTATATTGCTTATGTTCCATTTTAGTACTTGAGTGAACTACTCATCTCTTCAACTTCACTAAAGACTGGTTGAAAAATGTTTCACTCTCCATTTTTCTCTAAGTCATTCTCTTGAAATGTTTTTTGATGGGTTATATGTATGTGGGTGGGGGGCATGTTTTGGAGATTAATTATAAGGATATTGGGTAGATCCTTTACCATTATAAGTCTTTGCCTCATCTTCCTCCATATTTTATGATTTTTTTATCACATTAAGTTCCAAAGGAGGCTCTTACATCTCCCATGCTTTCTCATTTTTTTTTGTACTATTTAAAATTTTCTTAACCTAAAATTGATTCTCCTTTTTTCCATTTGGGAAGCTTATATTTTTTAAAGAAAGTGGGCAGAGCTTAGAAACATGACCTACTTTATTACATTTTAAACATAGCATAGCCAAGTTTTCAAACTCAATTCTTTGTTTTCATTCCCCTATAGAACTATATATATATATATATATATATATATATATATATATATATATATATATATATATATATATATATATATATATTATATCTTAATTAACAAAGGCATTGACACAAAATCTAGCATGTACAAACCTTGTTATTTATTTTATCATATCATCAAATGTTATCAGGTATTGAAAGGTCCTAGTAATGCTTCTAAAAGGATATTCATCCCATAATTCTAAATGGAGGTTAGGAATCCTCACCCAAATAGGCATTAAATTCACATTTCTTTCTCTAATTCAAAACCTAGTTGCCATTTATTTAGGAAGAGGCTAGATCTACTAAAAAATTAGGGTCCACCAACCAAAATCTAAGCACAGTCCTCTAAGTTGCTCAATTTGATAAAAAAGAATCCATTGGACATGAAAAAGATTTCCATTGATCCCTTTACATTCCATATTTAATTTTTCAATCTTATGACATGATCTATATTATATCTTGTTCTTATAAACTTACCAACCAGGGCACTTTCCATTCTTGATGAGGCTCTTTGAAGTAGAATCTATAGAATTTTAATATGGATCCCTTTCTCATATTTAGATTTCAATACCTCCTTGATTGGTTGAATGTTTTTTTAATTTGACACTTTTCCTTTAAACTTATCATCCCATGAATTATTATCTTTTTATTGAACATGAGCATGAACATCTTTTGGGTGATTCTTGTTGGTTTATTCCTCTTCTGGGTGTCAATAATTAGATGCAACAAAAAAATGGTATGTGTTGATGTAATATTTGGGGATCCACAATGCCCTAATGATCCAAAACATACCCCATGCCCTTTCTCCCTCTATGATGCTTCGGTCAAACCTTCTTCTTATCTTTCTTCCAACTTGTTGGCCCGCTCCTCTTCTCTCTCATCCATTTCAAAAACTTTTTCAAAATCATGAAGCTCCTCTCCATGAAGCCACATCCATAAATCCACTATGTTTAAATTTTCCCCTTCATATAAGCTCATTACATATACAATATATTTTAAACTATTGAATGAAATAAAGATAATTTTCATTGGATTGGACTAAAAAAATAAGAATCTTACCCATCCTCCTCTGTCAAATATAGCCATGCCTTTATAAATAAAAAATTGCCTCAAATTGAAATTCAAACTAATAAAACACAACCCAACTTCTTAACACTGTATTTTTTATTGTAAATTAACTAATTTTTTTTTACTAAACCAACAATACAAGAGAATATGACTTGACTTTATTTTGTTTTATTTTATTATTTTGCTCTCTATTTTCTCTCTCTTTTTTTTTCTTTTTATCACAATGGTGAATAATGGAATGACCATACTAAAAATTGTAATGATGAAAGTAATAAATTAAATGATTGTGGTAAAAATTAGAATGACCATGGTAAAAATTAAAATGACCATGATAAAATTTGAATTAAGTATGGTAAACACTATTCATGGTAAAAACTGAATTTACTATAGTATAAATAAAATGACCATAGTGAAAGCTGAAATTACTATCGGAAAATCTATAATGGTTAAGATGAAACTAAATGGTAAGACTAGATAGACTATGGGAAACACTTATTCACATTAATAATAAGACTACTAAAATAAAAATGTATATTGTGTGACATACCCATTAACACACTCTCCTACAAGAGCCAATATTTTTTTTAAATTTTTTTTATCCTTTTGATGTTTAGTATTCTATTGTACATAGTAGTTGAATTTTTTTATGAAATAATATTTAACCTATAACTTCAAAATTAATTTTACTCACATGCAACATCAATGTATGGAAACACATAAGTACTAATTGTTTTTATTTTGATATAATAACAATACATAATTATTACCTTTATAACTTAATCCTAAAAGTAAGGACCATTATCAATTTGAGAGTTAATGCATTTTATAATGCTACTACACTTTTTTTGATAATACATGAAGCTATAATCATTATATTTCGACATAAATAAGCTAAATATCATTTTAAATAGTTATTCTCTACATATTTATGCAAGCTTTATTATATAGAAGTAATTATAAATAACTAGACACCATATCCTTTGCTTTTTATTATAGAAGTTTTTCATAGTCTTTAATGGCATGCCATGAAAAAATAAAGTTTATATCTCTTCAAAACACACATATAAACTCCCTCAAAGTAAAATATAGTCTAATAACAACTTATGTAAAAATTTAAACATATAAACACATAATTAAGCATTTCATTTCTCTTTTGATATAAAAATAAAATCCATAAGAAGCATATTCCTTATCTAAAAATTGATCTTCCCCATAGTTATAAGTATAATCTTCATCAATAGTAATATAATTAGAATAA
>JARHVA010003747.1:915000-1002500 GCA_037957365.1 Torreya grandis | reverse complement strand
TTTAAGATCAATATAGTAAATATATCATCAGATCCACATGGATTGACATATAATAATACTCATGAATGTTGTATTTCAACCAATAAGGGAGAGTAGAGGGATAATATGCTCATAAGATGGCCATTATGCATGAAGACTATGGGGCTTGATTGAAAGAATCAGGGTCTACTTCATACAAAAAGGGAAAAGTGGGTTTTCAACCTATGATAATCTCTACTTTGTAGCCTATAACTTGAGTAGACCAACATAAATAAGTATTTACACCTTCCTCAAATCCCATACTTGTATCATGCTCAAACATAGAGAAATGATGTAGGGTTACACTATAATTTTTTTTACACACAATTAGAAATACAAAACTAAACAATTTACATAGATGAAATGTGCATGAAATATAAAATCATTATGTTAAAATTAACATAGGTACATATAGGTAATAGAGTAATTGAAATTTCACACATCATGTTTACACACCAAACTATGATATATAGAAGATGGGTTTGTTTCAAAGGTGTTGTATAATTACACTACCATGCAAGGTTTATAATAGTAAATTATCATTTATATGTATATCATATGTTTTGACAGAGGTCAAAACAAGGTACATAATAGTGTATATATAGGATAATGGGGGACAAAAGAGGGGTATAAAGAGACACATTTTTCCTAAAAATAACAATATTTGAACTTGAGAGAATGTTAGAGACACTTAGAAAAGGAATTTGACAATGACATTAAGAACATGAATTATGAAATTTTGAATGTAGTTTCTAAATATATATATTTTTTCAATACCCAGATGATAAAAAGGTGTGAAATGGATGCATTTATGATAATAGATTGTCCATTTTTGTGAAAATTTAAGGAGATTGCATGTGTATGAATACACTTTTTTGAGTAAACGAATGAACTTTTGTATGAAACTTTATATACGGATAGGTGAAATGTTTAATATTGTTGAGAATATATATATATATATATAATATATATATATATATATATATATATATATATATATATATATATATATATATATCTTACAAGTCAAGACATCTATAAAATTGAAACTGCAAGTGTATGAACACAACTTTTTGATCTTAACTTCATGAAAATCAAAAATTTTTAAAGCATAGTTGACAATGTGTAGATTGTTGAGATATAAGTTTTATAAGAGTTCGATTAATATTAAAAATTTTATAAGGGAATTTATGGTGATATGTATATAGTCTATAACAAGGTGTATTATGTAGAAATTAAGTAATAATTATAAATAATATTCAAACATTTAAAAAAATTATATATTCTAAAACTATGCTCTCCCCTGCTCAAACCCATATATGTTTTAAAAATAATAAAATTTGCCTGATAGACATATTGACAAAAATGAAAAGACCTATAAATTTCTTAGAAATCTCCTTGGCTGGTCCATGATAGAGTTTGGACTAGGTTCAGTACCCCTAGGCCTAAAATTGAGCCAAATTTGGAGGGGAAGCAGTAAAAAAAAATTCTAAACTTGTAAAGGGCATATGCACTTTATACACCAATATTTTCCTCATCGAATGTTTTTGCCTATTTTTTCATGGATAAAAAAGGGCATGCATGCTTTTAAAATCATGCATGCCATTTGTGATTCATTAATTTCTCTTCACTTTCCCATGAAAAATACTCATTTGTTTTGTTCTTTGAAAATTACAAATTGGTTTTTCTACTGTAACTATGGAAATTTGGTAAATTATTTATTCACTTTGTTTGAATCACTATAAATTCTTCAAGTTTAAATATATAATTGTCTTATTTGGTAAAGATAAATAATGGGGTTGGGAAATCATCATAAAATACCAATCAAAGAGCTAACAAATGAGGAAATTGAAGAGAAAAGAGACAAGTAAAGAAAAAAATAAGTAGCTAGGAGAGCATCCATAAGGGCTTCTAGGCAAGGTAAAGGTGCTTCCTCTACATCAGGTAATATTTTAAATGAAAGTAACAAGCCTAATTCTATAGAATCTAGTTTAGATATGTCTTCAAATAAGATAAGAGAACCCAATCAATCTTTGTTTCATGATGAAATTAAAAATTTAGAGCATGTAAGTAATGGATTTGTAATGAGTGATAAAATATATGGATAAACATAATATAATGAAACATCGATTCATATTGAAAATTTTGAGTATGATGATAATTAACATCAAGTAATGACCCCAAATCATGTGTTTCCTAATGAAGAGGAATTTAATTTGCTTATAGGGTTTAATGTAGATGGTCAACCCTCTACTATCCCTACTATGGTTGAAGTGGTAACGCCACCCAATTTAATATAAAATATAGCTCCTACACCCACACCTCCAAGGATAATAGAATGAAAACCAAGGTATTTGGTTGAAATAGATGAAAAATAATAGAACCTATGGAAGGTAAATGTCAAAAATTTCACTTCAACATCATGCTCAATGTGTATGGGACTATGCATTTGAGAATAAAACCCCTACAAAATGATGTCAACTATTTTTTCAATTCATGAAAATGCAAAAAATGTGCCCTATGATGCATAATTTGGGTTTAAGAACATTAAACATGGAGAGAAGAAATAGTATAATATTAAAGAATCTATTTAATGCATTTAAGGCAATAGGCAATAAAAGTCAGAATAAAGATAGTAATGTGGCAACATGAGTAATAATGGACTCTATAGTAAGTCAACATTTAAAGCTCGAATTCTTACTAAATCAAGTAAATCCTTGGACTTAAATAGAAAAACTCTAAAAAATGCCATAGAAATAAGAACAAGACCTAATGACCCTTCACTCATAGATTGTTGGGCATTTAGTGGTGGACTCCCATGAAAAGATAAGGTATTAGCTGAAGGAAAAAGACATTTGATTGAAAAAATTTGGTACGACAACAAAAGGGTCTCATCTAATGTAAAATATGTTATTAAAATAAGAAAAAGGCTAAAAAAATCATGAGCCACATGCAAAACATCTCTTAGACATGACCTATTTTTTTTTTTATAAAAAGTTTATTGAAAAATTTAATGGCTAAATGATAATTATCCAAAGGTCATTTGAGAAGTGCAAGCATTTCTATGTTAAAATCAACCAAGCACACACCACATATTTTTGTATGGTACATGTTGAATTTGCTATGCATTTTGATGTTTTTCATCATATACATTGTACTTTACATACTGTCAATTTTTTTTAGGAATGTATGGTGTCTTCCCCACTAAAGACATCAACATTATTAATCCAAGGTCTTTTCTATCAAAGACTTGAGGGATAGTTTTTTTGACAAATAATTTTTAGATGGAACATGCAACAATTGTGGTGGTTTGTCAAATTTGATTAGTTTTATACATGAAGATATTTCACATTATTTTGTAAATTAACTAGTTCATTATAAGAAGTACAAATCTATAATATATGTATTAAAATATAGAAAAGAGTCATCAAGATATGAATTGGTTACAACCAAAGTTTCTATATCTGATTTCATTTTTGAATTCAAGAATAATATTATCTACCAATATGCAAGACATACACACAAATCAAAATGGTTAGATAATAAATTCAAGGTATGCAAGGACAACTTTCTAGTTGTCACCATTATTTTAGTTTTGAAATTTGTTGAAAACTAAACATTACAACCACGGAATGAGGTTCAATCCCAATACTATAATTCAATTCAAGTTAAAAATTTTGTTCATATTACATTCAGACATGCACTTGATAGCACACATGACAACATAAAGATTTTAAGAGAGTACCACTTTTATATGAGTGACGATAGATTGCATTTTCTAGAGATTTTCTAGGGTTGTTTTGAGATATTTTATATAAATATGATTGTAAGAGAAATCATGTTTGATACACACTACATTCGGTTAGACAATTATGTAGGGTAGTTTAATAATTATTGAATGTTTTACTGGCTAAGAAAAATGCATAATAAGAATGGAATTCAACATTTTTGGATCTTCCTTGAGGCTAGGCATGGAAAATGGGAACATGATGGTGCAGGTGCATGTGTAAAAAGAAACCTTAAAAGAGAGCAGGAAAAGCATAAAGATGGTGCTAATTTGATTGATGCTATAAGAATTGTGACTTGGTGTAATGAAAATATTTATCATGGATTGGATAAACATTCTCATATACGAAGTTTTTTTTGGTTAAAAGAGGAACAACATGAGACAATGTATTAAGATTGCATTATAGTACCTAGATCAAGTGTTTTCCACTCCATTCAAATCTCAAATTCAAGTTTATGGACTATTTATATTAGGGATATGGCATGTTTTTATTCTTCATGTATGGAATTTAATTGGAATGAATGTGAGTCAAAATAATGGGTTGATGAATGGTACTGTAGACCCATATCACTTGTAGAGAGTAGCCATTCACTCCAATAATTGATAGATCATGAAATGACATCATCATTTGATTGACCATATATTTGATCTTGTGTAACCAGGTATAATTTATTATTTAATTAAATAGACAACCTTAGTTAGATATTAGTGATATTTTTATTTTTTCCTAGATGTGCTTACAATTTGATTTTACTTTAAATGCAGGGTATGTTTTTGTAGTCATTACACCTGAGGATAATGATGAGGCAACATACTACTAGTTGAGTCATTGTGTAGAGGAAAAATAAAATTAACCCCAAATGTTATTGATGAAGAAGAGATTATTTATACCACTAGACCTATAGTGGTTACCAAAACCTAGCTTTGTAGGTACTATCATAAAACAATAAAACAATTGTTATTTGAGTACTTTGAAACACATAGGGTGGTGCTTCATTATTCAAACTTGGTTATTTCTATAATTATTTAAAGGATAAAATATCATGGAAATCCTCACAATATAACTTTTTGTAAAGTGCATGAATTTTACCACAAAGTTATTCTTGAAACAATTGCAAATAAAGCTGATCCTGAAGGTATGTTAGATTGAATTAGTAAGTTTATCTAGTGTTTCAAATTAATATAGTAAGGTTATATGATTTAATGTATTTTAATTTTCAACTATTTTATCATTATGTGTTTATTTATATTTAAAATTTTTACTAATAATTTTAATGCAGGTTAGTGGCACCAGATAAGTTTCCACCTTCACGTGGTTGGTGCCATGAGTATAGAAGATTATCTTCTTGAAACAAAGAGAATCTAAAAAATAGTTCATATTAATTTTATCTACCTTAAGCAAACCATTTTTCACCTTCTCTATGTTTTTAATTTCAATAAAATACAAATATAATCTTATCTATGATCTCTTAGAGGACTCATCTGTGCATGTGTAGTAGTAGATGGTTGGTCTCTAGCCCTCATAGTTTTCCTATAATTTGTGATAGATGTTCACTCATTTTGTACTCTCAGAGATGAGTGGTTTCTCTTAAGGGATTCTTTTGATAAATTAAAACCTTCTTTACTAGGGGTCAACTGAGACTAGATAATGGTCATTATAACCTTAAAACACCTATCTCAATGTGTCCACATAGACTGTTCATCGATTGGGATAATGAGTTAGAATATACAGTTCCTACTGATCAACTTTTGGCATGTTATGAGAGATTTGATTACAAGATAAACCTCATTTTAGTATCTCCTCCATCTTGAGTTATAGATAATCCTCCTAATATCTCTTATAGAACTTGTCCATGCACATGTAAGAGTTTACAGTTCATCTTTAGCCTTCATGGTTCCCCTACAATGTGTGACTGATGTTCACTCATTTTACACACTTAGGGATGAATGGATTCTCTTAAGGGATGAATTTGATCAAATACAAAATTAATTATTAGGGGTTTAATAATACCAAAAAATGGTTGGTCTAGCTTTAAAATGCCTATCCAAAGGTGTCTGCATAGACAATTCATTGATTGGGTTGACAATTCAGAATATATGCCCCCCACTAACCAAATTTTGGCATATTTTAAGAGATTTAGTTGTGAGATAAAACTCATTATTATGTTTCATCCATATTGAGTTAGAGATAATATTCTTTGGATTTCTTAGAGGACTCTTCCATGTACGTGTAGGAGCTTACAATTCATATCTATCCCTCATAGTTCTCCTGCAATATACAATGAAAGTTTGCTCTTTTTGCACACTTATAGATGAGTGGATTCTCTAAAGGGATGCCTCTAATTAACTGAAACCTTCATTTATAAGGGCCAATAGAGACAAAAAATTGGTCATTCTAGCCTAAAAATTCTTATTCAGAGGTGTCTGCATAGAGGGTTCATTCATTGGGTTGATGAGTCATAATATATAGTCCCTACTGACCAACTTTTGGCTTATTTTGAGATATTTGGATGAGAGAGAAACTTGATTTCCACATCTATTTTGTATTTATTTAGAGATAATACTATTTGGATTTCATATAGGACTCCTTCACACATGTTTAGGAGATGATGGTTCAACTCTATCCCTCACAGTTCTCCTGTAATACATGATGGAAGTTCACTCATTTTGCACACTCAATGACAAGTGGATTCTCTTAAGGGACGCCTCAAATAAACTAAAAACTTCATTTATGGGGGATTATCAAGGGTAAAAAATGGTATTTATAGCCTAAAAATTCTTATTAAGAGGTGCTTGTATAGATGGTTCATAATTTGGGTTGATGAGTCAAAATATACGACTCTCGTTGACCAACTTTTGGCCTATTCTAAGAGATTTAGTTGTGAGAGAAATTTCATTGCTTCATCTCATCTATCTTAAATTAAAGAGAATACTCTTGGGGTTTATTATAATACTTATCCCTACATGTGTATTATCTTATGGTTTATCTTTATCCCTCATGGTTCTCTTGTAATGCATGATGGAAGTTCACTCATTTTGCACAATCAAGGATGTGTGAATTCTCTTAAGGGATGCCTTTGAAAAAATAAAAATTTAATTCTTAAGGGTTGATCAAGATTGGAAAATGGTCATTCTATCCTAAAAAATCCTATCTAGATATGTCCATGTAGATTTTTCATCGATTAGGCTGATGAGTCAGAATATATGGCTCCTATTGTGTAACTTTTGGCCCATTTTGAGAGATTTGGCTATGATAAAAACCATATTATTACATATCATCCATATTTAGTTAGAGATAATCCTATAAATATTTATTATAGGATTCATTTGTGCATGTTTAGGAGTTTATGGATCATCTCTATCCCTCATGGTTCTCCAATAATGCATGATGAAAGTTCACTCATTTTACACACTTAGGGATGAGTGAATTCTGTTAAGTAATGCCTCTAATCAAATAAAAAATTTATCCCAAGGACCAATTGAGACTAGACAAAGGTTGTTCTATCCTAAAAATTCCCATATATATGTTTCCAAATAAATGGTTCATTTTTTGGGCTGATGAGTTAGAATATATAGCCCCTGCTAACCAACTTTTGGCCCATTCTAAGAGATTTAGCTACAAGAGATGCCTTATTTTTACATCTCATCCATATTGAGTTAGGGGGAATAACATCAATATTTTTTATAAGACTTGTCCATGCATGTGTAGGAGATAATAGCTCATCTCTATCCCTTATGGTTCTCCTACAATGTGCGATAGAAGTTCACTTATTTTGCACACTCAGGGATGAGTGGATTCTCTTAAGGAATGCCTTCGATCAATAGCAAACTTCATTGTTGAGGGTCAATCAAGACTAGAAAATAGTTTTTATAGCCTAAAAATGCCTATTTGGATGTGTTCATATAGATAGTTTATTGATTGGGATGAGTTAGAATATACAACCCTTGTTGACCAACTTTTGGCCCATTCTTAAAGACTTAGCTAAAAGATAAACCTTATTACTGCATCTCATCCATCTTGAGTTATAGATAATCCTTTTTAGATTTATTATAAGACTCATCCACTCACATGTATGATTTGATAGTTCATCTCTAGTCATCATTCTTCTCTTGAAATGCATGATGTAAGTTTTCTCTTTTTGCACACTAAGGGATGAGTGAATTGTCTTAAGGGATGCCTCTAATCAATTGAAAATTTTGTTCTTAGGGCCTGATCAAGATCAAAAAAAGGTCATTCTATCCTAAAAATTCCTATTTAGTTGTGTATGTATAGATGGTTCATCAAATGGGCTGAAGAATTTGAATATATGGCCCCCACTAACCAAATTTTAACCCATTCTAAGAGATTTAGCTATGATAAAAACCTCATTATCATGTCTCATCCATCTCAATTTAGAGATAATCCTCATAGGATTTCTTAGAGGACTCATCCATGTAAGTGTAATATCTAACAACTTGTCTCCATCCCTCATGGTTGTCCTATAACATGCAACAAAAGTTCACTCATTTTTCACTCTAAGGGACAAATGAATTCTCTTAAATACCTTTAATTAGGATATAACTTTCACTCCCAAGGCTTGATCGAGACTAGGTAGAGGTAATCCTATCCTAAAAATACCTATTTAGATGTGTCTGTGTAGACTGTTCATCGATTAGGCTGATGAGTTAGAATATACGGTCACCACTGACCAACTTTTGGCTTGTTGTGAGAGATTTGGCTATATGAGAAACCTCATTACCACATCTCATATGTCTTGACTTAGATAAAATCCTCTCATGCTTTCTTAGAATGACCAAAGTTGAAGGAGGTTTTGATGGCTTGTCTAAAGCTTTGAACTTATTGAAACATGAAAGGTAAGGTTTATAGGTATTACAAAAAAATTAAATACATGATAGGCTATTTATTACCAAAAACATACTAAAAACACCCTTGTGTATGCACCACCATGTGGATGATTTATAACACTTATGAAATTAGAGAGTCAAAATAAATTGAGTTTCTAAATATGTGTAAATTTTTAGTCCCTCAAATCATAGATATCGGAAAATTGTTTTCAAGAGTGGCTTGAGCCATGACTTTCACCAATTTGATGTTGTAATGGTGTTAAAAAATCTACTGTGTGCTTGTAAACAAAGTATCTTTCAAATATTCTCCTAGATGATGAAAGTGAAAGGAGAAGTTCATGTGATTTTTTTGTAAGATGTGTACTAAACATTATAAAGCTAGAATTTTTTTTCATCAAGTAATTAAAAAAAAGTTAACTTTTAAATGCATTATTATTTTTTACAAGTGATTGAATTGGATAATAGGAAATCTTATGTTAGTGTTTGACTTGTGAATTGTAATATGAATAATTACATTATAATTATTAACTAATGGTTATATGTTAGAATATAATTTGTTACTATTCTAACTATATAGGTTATTTATGTGAGTCGAGGTTGGTATTGTTAAACTAACTCACATATTTGGGTTGAGTTTTTCGTAACTCCCCTATATTTTAGTAGAGGAGTCTCCTATATATTTATATGACTGGTATGATTGAATTATTAAATCTTTTAATTTTTATATTTGTGTTTGGTTCTCTTATTCTCCATCATTGGTATCAGAGCAGTGTTTTATCTGGAATAGGCTTATGAGAGTTTTAGGGGATGTCATCACTTTCTTTGCCCCTTTTAATAATTAGTGTGTAATGGTCTCATGATCCATAATAAATTACAGTCATCCCTTTGATGCACAATGAGTTGAAAGTTTTGATTCATTGGCTTCAACATCGACAACCCCATGGATATACATTTGGCTTTGCTTCTTTTGTGTTGAAATTCTACATTTGTTTGGGTACATTTTTTTATCACTGTGCACTTTTAAGGCTCTCATAAATCATTGGTGTATATTATTTACACACCTATATTTTCTCATGACACTCGACCATGCCAAATAAAACATTTTTTCCTTCCATTCTACAATGATTGACCCACAACATTGGTTGCATGTGTTAATAGATTAGATGTTGACTAATTTTTGAACTATTATGGTGTGAATAATATTTATGAGATTAATTTGGTGGTTATATACTAAAAAATTCTATTATTCATCCATTCTCTACCATGTACAAATTTCTTTCCACCTAATAGATCTAAAGATAAGATTGATTGATCCACATGCAAAATGAAGATACCTCAATTTTAGGCACTTTAAACTACATATTCTATGCCTAGCATGACTCCTAAATTTGACTGAGATCCATGCAATATTTTTGTTCATTTCATTATCTAGGTCATTTATTAAAATCTGATCATGGTTTCCTTCAAGCTTACCATGGACTCCTTTTGATAGCTTCCACCAACAAGCCTATGCTAGATTTTCTATTCAAAAGTTTAGTATGTGGTTCCAACAACACATCTTCCACCACAACAAAGTAAGTTAGTTTTCATATTCTTTATCATTATTTTTTGATTAATGGAGACACTAGTAGTACCAATAGATAAATTTAATGGAATTAACTTTCATACATGGAAAATGAAGATTCAAATACAACTAATGAATACGAATATTTGGGAAATATTTAATGGAAAATAGAAAGATCCTATAGATGTTAACAAGTTATTAGAATGGTAATGCAGAGACAATAAGGCCAATGCCATAATAGGGCTTGTAATGTCTGATTCTGAGCTTTATCATGTAGATCTCAAAAATCCATCTAGATAAATTTGGGAGCTTTTAAATAAAACCTTTGGTGGAAAAGTTATGAATGCTAAGTTCTCGTTAACATTGCAATTGTCCAAATTTAAGATGAATGATGGTGTAAGCATGTCTATTAACATAAATTAATTGAGGTCTATTATGAGACAACTATCAAAGGTGGAAGTGGAATTCGATAAGGAAGATGCAAAAGCTATCCTACTGAATAGCTTGTCTCCAAAATATAGAAATTTTATATTCACCTTTGGTAAAGTGCCTACATACTTTAGATGATATGATATCTGCTCTCTTAGTCAAAGAGAAGAGAACCAAAGAAGATGA
This sequence comes from Torreya grandis, assembly GCA_037957365.1. Classification (NCBI taxonomy): domain Eukaryota; kingdom Viridiplantae; phylum Streptophyta; class Pinopsida; order Cupressales; family Taxaceae; genus Torreya; species Torreya grandis. The sequence continues at coordinate 991,671 of JARHVA010003747.1, read as the reverse complement.
TGAAGAAGAAAAGGCTTTGTAAATAAAAAAAAGCATAAGAATTTCTCTAAAAATGAAGGATAAATTGAATGTTACTAATGTAATAAAAAGGGACATACTTTTACATACTATAGAGTTTGATCTAGAGATTTGCTTAGTGGAAAGCTTAGTAATGAAGCCAATATGGTCACAAAATAAGGCTCAACAAAAGAAGAATATGCATTAGTAAAAAAAGAATGTGGATATGTTTCTAATGATTTCCTATACAAAAAAACTAACTAGAGGATGGAGGATACACTAAGGATGTAGGGTTTTTAGTGACCTCTCGTCAGTGGCCAATGATGGGATTGTACCAATGATTTGGTGACTTGTGTGTGTTTAAATAAGAATAGAAGGACATTAATGTTCACATGTGTGATGCTATTTTTTTAGTTGTGTGTTTGCATTTCATATTTTAGTGTGGTGTGAATAAATAAAAACTTCACATTATGGGGGCGGGGGAACATGACACAATGTTCCATTTCCAGTTTCTATGTGTGATTCTATATGTAAAGCACAATATTCTATTTTACTATGTAATCTCCTAAAGTGAAAATGTGATGAAATATGATGGATGTACTTGGCACATCATGCTGTGGTTGTTGGTGAACCACTCAAAAAACCATCATTATTTGTGGTTTGTCATAAACTAATTGGAAACCACCACTCCCAATTTTTGGTTAGACATATGAAAATCATTCTATCTTGGTTTTTGATCAACCAATGGAAAATCACCTAATCACGAAAGTAGGTGCAGTACAGGTTGGATGTTTTCCCCATCTTTGCATTAAGGGGGGGATGCTAGGGAATTATATGTTAGTGTTTGAATTGTGAATTATAATATGAATAGTTACATTAGTAATTATTCACTAGTGGTTATATGTTACAATATAGTTTGTTATTATTCTAACTATTATAGGTTATTTATGTGAGTGGGGGTTGGTATTGATAAACCAACTCATGTATTTGGTTTGAGTTATTTGTAGCTCCCTTATATTTTAGGATAGGAGTATCCTATATATTTTTAATATTGGTATGCTTGAATTATTAAAGCTTTTTATTTTTATATTTGTGTTTGGCTCTCTTATTCTCCATCACTGGATTAGATATTGACACAATTATATCAAAAAAATTATTGATATTCATTTCCCATAAAATGATAAACATGCAAAATCAATCAAATAAAGTTATAGTATTCATTAAACTATATTAAGATATGAATAAACCATTTGATTACTAGAGTTGGAGTTTCAATTATAAAATAATAGTGTGTAGTGACTTCTCCAAAGAATGGATTAGGGGAAAAAAACATGTATGTCAATCTTGTACATAATAGTGGAAAAGATACCAATAAAATGTCTACACCATGGTAATTAAAGCATAGTATGAGATGGTTTAAAATTACTTGAATAATTGAAGAAACAACACATTTATAATTAGAAGACAACATGATATATCATCTAAGCCCCTGCATAGGCTAGATCTCGTGTAACAAATAAAGAATACTTGAATCCTTGAATATCTTACCAAGGACCTACATAGGGTATATAACACACAAAAAAAAAATCTTATGATGTTGACATATCATCTAATCCTAAAGACTTAAAATCCCACATGAGGTAAAACAATGCAAACAATATGATATGTTGTGTTTTTAAAGAATCTTTTACTAAGGCCTTATGTAGGATAGATCTTTCACAACAAATAAAGCATACTTATGGTGATGACATATCATCTAATCCTAAATATTTAAAATCCTACATGAGGCACGATGAGAGTATATTGAGGAGCATGTTATGATAGAAAAGAATAAAGGCATACACAAGTGTATCACTAGACCTCCCAACATTTATGATCAAGTATAATTTATAATATTTACATGTCCATGAAATTGATCCCAAGTCCACTTAAACATCACATTATTTAAATTATGGCTTGGTAATTATGGAGCCATAACATGATCACATTATTAAATAATATGACCACATTATTAAATAATGTGATCATGTTATTTTAAATAGTAACATGTTCATGTTATTTTAAAAAATAACGTGATCACATTAATAATGCAATCATGTTATTTTTTTTTCAATAATGTAATCACATTAATAAAATCACATTACTTGTGTAACCAGAAAAATAGAAATCAAAACCTAAATGAAAAATTCCTCATTTTGCATTCGAACTTCATTTGCTAACCTTGCATTCCATGATCACATTTTGGGTGAGAATGATAAAAACTTGCCAAAATTTGTCCCAAGAAGCTACTAATTGATGATGTCACCATGTAGAAGAGGTAAGTGCTAAAAATATATACTTGTTAACCCTAAATTTTCATAATTTTTAGTAATTTTCATTGTTTAACCCTAATTTTTATTTATTTTAATAATTTTTAGTTGTAATTTGTTTGGTTTAAACAACTCATCCTATTATCCCTCCTATTCTTCTACCTAACCCTCCTAACCCTCCATATAACCCTCTTGTTCCTCCACCTAACCCTTCACCTAACCCTCCATAAGACCCTCTTATTCATCTTCCTATCCCTCCACCTAACCCTCCTATAGTTCCACAAAATCCCACAGGTAGTCAGGAGAGTCTAGTTGACAACATTATGGGAAAAAAAATTGAAATTAAAGAACTAATTGGGAGAATGAGGGATCCCATTTTCACCAACACCCATCACACCCATCTGGCCAATTCCCTAAAGAAATTATTAGGTCAAATTGATAGATGGGCTTCATATCATGATATTTATAGGGCTTATTATGTAATGTCCCCAAATTTATGTTAAAATGATTTAATTAATTAATTAAATTATTATGGAAATAAATTTGACTTCTTCTAGAAGTTTCCTGGAAGGCTTTAAAAGAAGGGGAAGGCAAAACATTTGGATCATCTAATATCTTTGTTGCAAAAATTATTCTGAGTATTGGGAAGGTTGAATCTATAATTCAGCTGAAATCTCTGAGGACGCAAACCTTTAGTAGATTGGAGAAGAGTTGGATGGAAACCCAGTGCTTTTCAGAGGTGGATTCATGACAGAATCCAGATTGGGCATATTGATCAGATCTGGAGCTTCAGAGGCCATTCACGAAGTATATCAGGGTTCAGCCTATGCAAAGGTTTCCAGGTATTTATTCATTGTTTTGATTCTAGATTTATATATTTTTATAGTCAGATTAGGTTTGGTATGGAATCTGTACAGATCGGCACCAGGCCGTACTAGCAGGTTCAGATAAGGGAAGGGCACAGTTCACAGTTGTGGGCCGCAGGGTATTACAGAGACCGGCATCGGCACATAGACCAACATCGGCCGATCAGCAACCGACACTGGCAGTCAAGCAGAGATAGGCAGGCAGAGATCGCCACCAGACAACCGACGATGGTAGTGTATCGACCGACGTCGGCATCATCCTCATCGACGTTGGCGACTGTGTTTTCTGGGACACAGCAGGCCGAGCACGTAGACCCAAGTTTTTATTTCCAGTTTGGTAGTTTGATGTAATAATTGGGTTTTGAGACCATATTTGTAATAACTTTATGACAGCTGGACTATATTATTAATTACATTCAGATTTATATCTTTGTCCATTTGATTGAATGCTGCAAGTAGTTGAAATCAATTTTATTTGCATTCAATTCTAGTTTGGGATCTTTCAGTGGTATCAGAGCCATGCATCTTGCCAGCCTGTAGAAGTAAAAATATTTTATTTCTATGCATCCTAGAAGATTTGATAGAAGCCATAGATATTTTACTCGTAGTAGAGCTCAGTACGAGAGAGAGAGTTGGGTTTAGGACAGCAACCTATCATGGCCGAAGAACAGAGGAATGCCCATAGAAACCAGGATGAGGAAGAAAGAGAGATGATGAGGACCCTCATCACTACCCAGCCCAGGATTGTTTAGCTCTAGACTGATTACAAGATACCATGGAGCGTTTAGAGGTGGATAGACACGGAGGTAGAAGAAATAGATCAGTTTCAGTGACAAGCAGTGATCATACCCATCAGTCCAGTCAGCATAGTCACCGTTCCCGTTCTTCAGTGGGGAGTTCCCGTCATTCCTCTAGGCAAAATCATCATCATACACCTACTCCAAATAGACCATTGCTACCTCAGTTTGTACCAGGTGGACAACCAGTACAGGTGGAACTACCAGAGATGGGGTTCCAAGAGTTTGTTTTGGCAGCGACAACAGAGTGGAGAGATTTACCCCCAGAGGTTAGGGAGGTTTTTCCTTTGCCTCAGTATTGTGCACAGCGTAGAGACACATCTAGACTCAGGGGAGATCAGGGTAATAGACCACCACAGCAATAGCATATCATGACCTCAATAGAGCTATAGGGAAGATTACATTGGCTTCATATAATGGCTCTGGAGAGACTAGTGCAAGAGCTTGGGTCCATAAGCTGGACATATATCTTTCTTTGAGGCCCATGCATGAGCGTGAGGCCATTCAATTTACAGTGTTGCATTTAGAGGGGATTGCATATGATTGGTGGCACCATTGATTGGTCACCCAGGATCACACCTTAGTTCACTCCTATGCTGAGTTCACTGAGAGACTTATTGCACGGTTTGACTGTAAGGATACAGAACTTTACTATAGGCAGTTGGCTCATCTTAGACAGAGTGGTCATGCAAAAACTTATATTAATGAGTTTCAACGTATTGTGGTTATGGTACCTGATATGCCTCAGAGACGGAGTGTGATGTTATTTATTGAGGGATTACAGGATAGACTTAAGGGACTGGTACGTGCTTTCCAACCAGCCACTCTTAAGGATGCCATTGATGTGACATTGAGACTGGATACTATTCCCACTTCTTATCAGGGTGATAAGAAAATAGCCGCGGACTCTCGGCCTTTACAGAAGGCCAACGCACCACAAAATAAAGAAGGGTCATCCTCTATAAATCCTTCGATGAATCAGGAGACTAGGAATGACTTAAGGAGGAAAAAGTTATGTTTTCCCTGCAAAGACCCATGGGAACCAGGACACCATTGCATGGGTAAAGGAAAGGTTCATTTGATTGAGGTAACTTCTGAGTGTGGAGATGAGGAGGTTCCTGATACGAACATTGAGGATAATATTGAGCAGGTACAGACACAATTGGAGTTAAACACCCCAGAGCCTTTGGCATCAGCCAAAGCAATTATGGCTACTCTCTCCAGTTATCCTAACTTTCATGCCTTTCGGTTGAAAGGTACACTTAAGGGTAAGTGGGTCATGAGCTTGGTAGATACAGGTTCTACACATAACTTCATTGACCAAAAGTTAGTGGGAAGGCGTGGATTACAGTATGAGAAGTTTGGTGGTTTTGGGGTAAAGGTGGCAGATGGTGCAGTTTTGGGTTGTACCAAATGGATTCCACAGCTTAGCATTCAGATGGGGGATTACACTCTGACCGATGATTTTTATGTATTTCCTTTAGAGGACTATGATGTGGTCTTGGGCATGCAGTGGTTACAGGGTATTGGGCGCTACATTATTGATCACCACCGTATGCAGTTAGAATTCCTTTCTGGGGGAAGGAAGATTATCTTGAAGGCAGCACAAGATGGAGGACCTAAGGAGGGGTCATCTCACAGGATGGAGTCTCATTTTATAGGTGATTTGGTAACTAATTTTATTTGTTGCAGGGCATTTTCCTTTCCAATTATAAGTCAACATCCTTATGGGGATTGTGAGAGTTTGTTAATCAGAGTAGCGCAGCGGCCCTTTTCTAAGTCTAAGGTATGTGATGGTGAATTTGCTAATTACATATTGAGGATTATCACACTACTCTCTAGGAGAAATAAGGTGAATGTACTCATAGATATTTTCTAGCATGGTGTTTCTGACAGAAGAGTTTGCAAGTTTTTGAGAATAATATGGGATCCAGGAAGTTGGTGTTGGAAAGAATTGCTTGAGGACAAGCAATCTCCAAGAAGGGAGGGCTGTAATGTCCCCAAATTTCTGTTAAAATGATTTAATTAATTAATTAAATTATTATGGAAATAAAGTTGACTTCTTCTAGAAGTTTCCTGGAAGGCTTTAAAAGAAGGGGAAGGCAAAGCATTTGGATCATCTAATATCTTTGTTGCAAAAATTATTCTGAGTATTGGGAAGGTTGAATCTATGATTCAGCTAAAATCTCTGAGGACACAAACCTTCAATAGATTGGAGAAGAGTTGGATGGAAACCCAGCGCTTTTCAGAGGTGGATTCGTGATGAAATCCAGATTGGGCATATTGATCAGATCTGGAGCTTCAGAGGCCATTCACGGAGTATATCAGGGTTTAGCCTATGCAAAGGTTTCCAAGTATTTATTCATTGTTTTGATTCCAGATTTATATATTTTTATAGTCAGATCAGGTTTGGTACGGAATCCGTACAGATCGACACCAGGCTGTACCAGTAGGTTCAGAGAAGGGAAGGGCACAATTTGTAGTTGTGGGCCACATGGTATTACAGAGACCAGCATCGGCACATAGACCGACATCGACCGATCAGCAACCAACGCTGGCAGTCAGGCAGGTAGAGATTGCCACCAGACAACCGATGGTGGTAGTGTATCGACCGACATCGGCATCATCCTCACTGATGTCGATGATTGTGTTTTCTGGGACATAGCAGGCCGAGCACGCAGACCCAGGTTTTTATTTCTAGTTTGGTAGTTTGATGTAATAATTGGGTTTTGAGACCACATTTGTAATAACTTTATGACAGCTGGACTATATTATTAATTACATTCAGATTTATATCTTTGTCCATTTGATTGAATGCTGCAAGTAGTTGAAATCAATTTTATTTGCATTCAATTCTAGTTTGGGATCTTTCATATTATGTTAAAAATTTATCATCATTTGAGGTCAAGAACAAAGAAATATCAAAAGCCTCTTTTTGTGCATTATTCATTGACCCAACCACTAATGCACCATTTTTGATAGCTGCTAAACATTTTCCAATCCATCACTACCAACATAATTTAATCACAACTAATTTTTGGGACTGATGGTGGATGGTGTTTAATTATACAATGTTTAATAACCATGAGGTCCCATTGTATTTCTTGAGGAAACTCTACTATGAGTTTTTCCTCAATGAGATTATAAACTATTTTGATTATAGTGAGTTTCAAGGCTAAGGTAAAGGCTCTACACATAATTGACTAGGTACACATCATGCACCTAATTAGCCTACAAGGATTTGTATTCAAAAGCCACTTGAGCTTGAGATCCCATATATAGTTTATCAAGTTGTGAAGATCAACACTTTGTATGCTCTTAATTTGCTCATTGATACACTCATTCAACATATTAGTAGCCTCTCATAGAATGATGCTAGAGATACATGACCTAGTGTGAATACTTGACCCCAAACTTATAGTTCCTATGGAGCTATGTACACTGGACCTTTTGATGATGATGTTACTCATGGTTCATAGGGCTTAGATAATATTGTTATGAGTGATGAGTTTTTAGCCCACATATTTGGTGTGTAGATATAAACCACTATACAGATGCATGCATATTTTATATAAATTTCATGTTAACTTTAAGATATATTTGAAAATTAAATTTAGATAAAAATTAATTTACATAGAAATTAAATAATATATATGTCATTTTTTTATGTCTTAAGAGGTGATGGTGCCTTCATCATCACAGTCAACATTTGTAACATTTGATTTGACGTAGCTATTGTTTAATTTTTTAGATCCAACTATTTGCCTATCCCCTAATACATATATCTTTCTTAGGATGACCCCTTTTACTTATACAAAGGTAAAATTTCAAGTTAAGCTTATGCTTTATGTACATTTAGTCTATGCATATTTGCCTTGTAAGTTTAAGTTAAATTTATCTATCAAGGATATTGATTCATAGGTTTTGAAAAGATTCCCTGATATGGATAGAAACACACACTTACCTCAAAAAATACCCAGCTCTAATCTTTTCTTGTCCTTCTTTTTCTTTTGTCCTTAACCTCTTTATCTCTTTGATCACTTTGCATTTACTAGGTCTTTCTTGTTCACTCTTACCTACTCAATGGATATTAAGCCTCTTTATATTCACTTAATCCTCCTTCTCTACTTTAAGTCATTTTATTAATCAATTACCTCTATAATATTTCCTTTTAACATCAACCTCCTTAGTTCATACTCTATTTCCATGTTCTCTCTCTTTATCCTTGCTCTATTCTTTATAGTCTTCTTATGTGTTTTCATAGGTATGCATGCTACTTTGATTTTGTCCTTAAAATATAATAATAATAATACCATCTACCTATGAAATTAAATCTCATTTCATACATCCAACCATTCCACACAACCCCTAAGATTCAACTCTTCACTTAACTCTTCTTTCCTCTTTGACACCTTCCTTCTACTAGCCCTTTTTTGAGGCAAAACTCCTTGTTCTAAGTAAACTACAAATCTCCCAACCAAACTAAACCCACATTTATATACCTCTTTACATCACATATCTCCACACAAATTTTCATAATTTATCTTTCTTTAGAGAATACCTAACTCAACACCACTTAGGACTAATTAAATCTCCTAGGCCTAATTCAAGGCTATTGACAATGAAATTGTACCATATAGACTCAAATCAAACTTAAACCTTGAAAACAATATTCCTCTTATATAAATACACATGTCCAAAATTTTTTATGACTTTTCATCAATTAAATCACTTGTTATCTCATTTTCCATTTTTAAACCCTAACTTGTGTTGTCTCAGTCCTGCACGTACCCAAGAGGATAATAAATGAACTAGAATGAGCTTTTAAACCTTATAAAAGACTCTAATGATTTAAATTTCTCTTCACTTACCCCATTCATCTTATCAAACTATTACATTTCCTTTTTCAATACTAAATCACTCCCAACATGTCATTTTACAAAATTTATGTACCCCTCCAACATGACTATGTCAACAAATAGGATATAATAAACCCTTAAGACCCTTTAGCTTAATTTGAGATAAATTCAAAGAATCACACACATGGAAAAAAAATATCCCACAACATTCATAATACCTTAAATCCTCAACTCTATTTCCAATAATTCTATATGGTATTTCTTTAAGACTATGCAAACTCATAATTGTTACTAATTGGGTTGTATATAGTCTTGCCATGTATTCTACATTTTTTCAATACTATTTATAATTTCAATGTGTTTACATTCATTTCATATAGCTACTCTATCCATTAATCATGTTCAATCATTTATAATGACACTTTAAACTAACTCTATTTTCTATTTTTTGACTGTGCCTAAAGAGAGGGTACTGAAACTTGGGTTGCACCACTTTGAACCTGTATATTACTGAATTGAATCTTCTCTGACTAGAGATATGAACACTGAAAGATTGATCATAATCTACTAAAAAATTACTTACATTTTACTCTATCCAAAGAAGCTTTACAAGTAAGGACAAAGTTATCGATATATGTCTCTTATTCCTTTTGTCTCCCTAACTCTACCTTCTCAAATACTACTATTATTTCCACCTCCTACTCTTCCATTCATGCTTCCTACATCTATTAAAATCTTTATATTACCTCCAAAATGCAAACTAATTCCTATTATTATCCATTTCATATTGCATGGCAGTTACACTTCCATGATTCTTTTTTTACATTATTTTTTCATGATATGTTGTTGAAATACGTTGCCATAAAGGGGGTGGATAACATATAATACCTAGTTCTTGGCCTCTCATCTAGCCCAATCAACAAACCCACCACCCATTCTAGCCTCAAGAAGGCCCTTCCTAGTACAAGAAAAATGCAAATTTTTAGCCAAAGTTCAAACACACATAAAATGAAACCTATAAGTCATTTATATGAACCATTAGATCCCTAACCTACCTATTTAATCCCTCTAATCACACCTTGGGGTACTCAGGTGTAACCTTCAAGAGAAATCCATTGGAAAAGTTGTAGTGAGGGGTCCAAAAATATAACTTTTTAGCGTTGAACAAAAAACTTCTTGAACTTCAATTGTCATTTATACCTCTGGGACATTCACCTAAGAATATATCACTTTAATCACATACAACCTAATCTTTTCTTATCTTTAAGAATATAAAATTCTCTACTGATAGTGTCAACCATGTGAAGGTGGAAGCTTATCTGGCACCACTAACCTACAAAAATTTGTTAGTAAGTAAATAAAAATGAAATTCATATGTACTACCTAGAAAATAAAAAAACATTTGGTAAAATTGATTACATATACATTTGAAAAGTCAACATACCTACTTATTTAAATCCAACAAACCACTTGGATCTGATATAACCTTGATAGTATCAAGAATATCTTCATGGTCTAACTCCTGAACTTTCCATAGTTTCTTGTTTAATGACCTCTCATGATATTTCTATAATTGAATATTCATTTTAAGAATAAAATTTGAATAGTAAAATATATGCCTATGCATTTCAAACTCTTAAAATGACCATTAATCTAAATATTTTATAAGATATCATCAAAACCAAGTTCCAGTGACTACCATTGACCTAGTGGGATAGTAAATGTTTTTTCTATCTATAACCAGGGAAGTCAATTTTTTATTTCTATCTACATACTGACATAAGTAGTAATTAGTATCCTCTTCATTATCCTCATCTACAATAAATTCAAAAATATTCCTTGTATCACAAAAACCATTTTTAATGACAATATGAAGATATATAACGATAATAAATTGTACACAATGAAAACTATTCTACCTGGCTGCACTAGATCAAATACATGGTCAAAGTCAGCTAATGATGTCACATTTGTAAGTTGTAATGTTGTTGGAATTTGATATGTGTTTATTGAAATTAAAGGTTTGGAACTCCAATCATCCACCCACTCTTGCGATTCATACTCATTTAAAACAAAGTCTATGCATGCAGATGATAAACATGACAAGTGTATTGTATGAGTAGTCCAAGAATATACATTTGAGCTATGAAATGAGTGGAGGTCACTTGTACCTATTAGAGTCATATAATCCACATACTTTGCTAAGTGTTCTTCCTTCATTCACTAGAAATGTCTATGAATAGTAGAATTTTGTTGAGCACCATGACACATGTTCTCATTACACCATTCAACCATGATTTTTTCATTTGTCAAATAAACACCCTCTTAGAATTTCAACTTCTACCTTGTAATAAATATTTTTACACATGCTCCAACACCATCATGCTCCCTTTTTCAATGACTAGCCTCGGTGATACTCCAAATGTGTTCTACACCAATGGTAACATACATCCTACTCTACTAATAATACATCTATGCATGTTTGAATTATGATGTGCAATTGTCTGACCAAATGTAATTTTGATTAAAATTAATGTTCCTCTAATTCAACTATTCATAAAATTTCTAAAAATAACCTTGCACATACTTTGAACAATGTGACCAGTCATCACTTTTATATATATATATATATATATATATATATATATATATATATATATATATAATGTGTTTATGTATATATGTATATGTGATTGTATGTGTGTGTGTAAGTTATTTAACCTTGAATGTATCTACATGATAATATATTTTGGACATTTTTTCTAACCCCTAATGTAGTAATTGACTCAAAATGTACCCAAGGGTCAGTAAAACCATGTAATGTGTCACAACCTATGATTGGAAATATAGGCACAACCGAAGAGAAACATATATATATATATATATATATATATATATATATATATATATATATATATATATATCTGTGTGTGTGTGTGTGTGTGTGTGTGTGTGTAATAAAAAACATAATAATAATGAACTATAACTTTTTAAATAACTAAACATGTTATATCAAATATATAATCATGTTTGTAGACAATCCACATGGAAAAACAAAGATAAATGATATCAATTATATCTAATAATCTTCAAAAATATTCAATCAAATTATGCATAAAGACAAAATTCATTTCACATATCCTATAAAATTAAAACTTACTCCATACGATGTGACATTAGGATGTAGCTTAAAATATCCTCATTGTATTGATCTCTAATAAAATTCTAAGTATATTCCTCTATATAATATTGTAAAGTATATTATGTAAATTATAGTGACTTCCATTCCACCTATAGTAGATGTGAATACAAGTATTTAATACTGATTATATATATTTAATATATTACTATTTTGTCATAATGAATGAGATCTCCTAGTAAGCGTGTGTAGGTGAATGAAGTTATAAAATATATAATTTATTAAAGCAACAATGACATGATAATACCTTGAAATTTAGATAATAGTTGTTTTTATTCTTCACTCTTCTATGATCATGGTGACATTTCTCTTCTCAATTGGCCATCCACCTACTTTCAACATTATACAAGTCATTTTTATCCAATAATGGCATCTTTCCTTCTCTAGGTAATGCATCCCATGTTGTTCTTCTATCTTACTCAATAAAATTACATCTGTATTTCTTGATAGCTCCTCGTTAATGGATCCAAACACATAATTATGGTTTTTTTTAAATGAATAACATTTAATCACTCCATTCACTTTATTTTCACATGGTGCAACCAATATCACTTCCCTCCCACCCAAATAAAAAATGGCATGCTCTCACTTCCTTGGCATAATAACGTAGTGTAAAAGGGAATACTCTAAGCACTATAAATATTTTTTTGAATGGAAAAAGCATTATCCACTTAGGAAAAATTGGGTGAATAAATAAAAGTCTATGGTTGGATGTAATAAATTTATGAGTGTTTAAAATGAATTCAAACTCTCAACTCCCCATGAGGTGTAGCACATAATAAAACTTGTGCAAAAATTCAACCAACTATATTCAATGTGTGAAAAATTATTTATTCCTTCAAAAATAAAAAAGAAATCTCCCACCAATTTGGACTATTATAAACATGCCTAAATTATCAAATTTTTGAAGTCTTACTAATATTGCTTGGTATTATTCAAAATAACTTGTAATTAATATTTTTTTAATGGTGATTTATCCATTGAGACTAGAACTAAACAAAAATTTGTCTTATTGGTTTAATTTTAATAGTCACTTTGTTTCACTAAGCATCAAAATTTGGAATAATCAAGAAAATAATACCAAAGTTAATCATAATTAAATAAAATAACTATAATTTTTGTCATTAGTTTAAATCCTGTTAAATCCTTTGCATTAAAAAAATACTAACTATTGTTGAAAATTACACAAATAGAGGAACATAGATGTCACTCTAGCTGTAATGTTGTCTTGGTTTTGAGTTCTAATGTAAGATGAAAGAACTATGGGTCATATTACTACCCAATAAGGAAACTCTAAACATCTTCCTCAATATAATGAAGCAATGTAATGCACAAACACACATAAACAAGGTAATTAACAATTTCTTCCAATGTAAATGGTAAGTTAAGATCGATGATGGCTCCAAATTTTTAGGAGGGGTATTACATTCTCCTCCTCTTAAAGAAACATTGTCCTCGATGTAGGATCAATAATGTAGAGAATAAAGTATTTATTAATGTAATACATCATGACTTAATGATATACTTATAATGGATTTCAAACTAAGAAGTTTTTTAAATAACTAGACTAGATTTTGATGTAAGTCCTCCTGTATATCCCACTATAAGTAATTAATAACCTTAATTTTACTATAACACATAAAAAATTCAACTAACCTCTGATACGAACATGAAAAAAATTGGCACTCTGATGTGATTCATAATGACAAAAGGATGAGTGCCAATCCATGGTGAAAGTACATTATGCTGAGATAAGTGCCATCTGATGACAAAACTATATTGAGCAAAATTGAGTAATTTTGAGCAATAATGAGCACCAATAAAAAATCATAATGATAAACAAGTATCCAAAATATATTCCAAAAATAGAATATACACTAAATGAGATTAATACTGTGGCCATGAGAGAGTATACACATAATTAACCATGCCAAAGTACCATGTAGAAGGCCATTAAGAACTATAGTTCCACCAACTAACTATCTATATGAAAAAAACACCACATCTATTGAGGGAAGGATGATGTCATGAAATCACACAGACAAGTTCCCATCACGACCCTATAGATTATTATTCTCCCCCATACCATGAACAAGGTGATAATTATGGATATTACTTAACATATAGGAAACCAACATTTAAAATCAACAAATAACTTAAAATAAATCAAACAAAATGAAGAACTGAAAGACCAAGTTGTATAGAAAGAGTGTAAAAACCTAAAATAAATTTATAATCAAATAAAATCAAGTCAAAGATTGGTTGTACAATTTTTTAAATTTATATATGAGATAAAGGTGCTTGTTTCAACATAACATGATTTATATTGAAAAATAAGTTATAATAGAAAAATATTGAAAATAGTTCACATCATGTGGACTATGGGCTTGGGGAAGCCAATCGAGGGTAGGGCATAAGTAACCATCAAATAAATCTCAATTTCCTCTTGGAGTTAAGATCAATATAGTAAATATATCATCAGATCCATATGTATTAACATGGAATAATAAGCATAAATGTTGTCTTTCAACCACTAAGGGAGAGTAGAGGGATACTGTGTTCATAAGACGACCATTATGCATGAAGACTATAGGGATTGATTGAAAGAATTAGGGTCTACTTCATAAAAAAAAGGTAAAGTGGGTTTTCAACCTATGATAATCTCCAATTCATAGCCTGTAACCTGATTAGACCAACATAAATAAGGATTTACACCTCCCTTAAATCTCATACTTGCATCATGCTCAAACATAGAGAAATGATGTAAGGTTACACTATAAATTTTTTTACACACAAATCAGAAATAAAAAACTAAACAATTTACATAGATGAAATATGCAATAAATATAAAATCAATATGTTCACGTTAACATAGGTACTTATAGGTAATAGAGTAATTGACATTTCACACATCATGTTTACACACCAAACTATGCTATAGATAATATAGGTTTATTTCAAAGGTGCTGTATAATTACACTACTACGCAAGGTTTATAATAGTAAATTATCACACACACACACACACACACACACACACACACACACACACACACACACACACACACACACACACACACACATAGAGAGGTCAAAACAAGGTACATAATAGGGTATATGTAGAATAATGGGAGACAGAATGCGGGGGGGGGGGGGGGGGGGGGGGGGGGGTATAAAGCGACACTTTTTTCCTAAAAATAATAATAGTTAAACTTGGAGAGAATGTTATAGACACTTAGAAAATGAATTTGACAATGACATAAGAACATTAAATGTAGAATTTTCAATGCAGTTTATAAATATATAATTTTTTTTCAATACCTAGATGATAAAATTATGTGAAATAGATGCATTTATGATAAGAGACTGGTCATTTTTGTGAAAATATAAAGATATTACATGTGTATGAACACACTTTTTTGAGTAAACAAATAAATTTTGTATGAAAATTCATATATGGATAGGTGGAATGTTGAAGAGTTTTGAGAATATTTTTATTATATATATATATATTAATTAATCTTACAAGTCAATACTTTTGGAAAATTGAAACTGCAAGTGTATGAACACAACTTTTTGAGATTAACTTCATGAAAATCAAAATTTTAAAATCATAGTTGAAAATGTGTATATTGTTGAGATATAAGTTTTAGAAGTATTCGATTAATATTCAAAAATTTATAAAGGAATTTGTGATGATATGTATATAGTCTATAACGAGGTATGTTATGTATAAATTAAGTAATAATTATAAATAATATTAAAACATTTTAAAAAATCATATATTCTAAAACTATGCTTTCCCCTCTACAAACCCATATATTTTTTTTTAAAATAATAAAAGTTGTCTAATCAAATGTGTCAACAAAGATGAAAAACCCATAAATTTCTTAGAAATTTCCTTGGCTAGTCCATGATAGAGTTTGGACCAAGTTTAGGACCCCCTAGGCCTAAAACTAAGGCAAATTTGGAGGGAAAGCAAAAAAAAATTCTAAACTTGCAAAGGTCGTATGCCCTTTGTACACTAACAATTTCCTCATTGAATGTTTTTGCCTATTTTTTCATGGATCACAAAGGGCATGCATGCTTTTAAAATAACACATTCCCTTTGTGATTCATGAATTTATCTTGCCTTTCATATGAAAACTACTCATTTTTTTAATTCTTTGCAAATTATAATTTGGTTTTTCTGTTGTAATTATGTGAATTCAATAAACTATTCATTCACTTTATCTGAATCACTAGAAATTCTTCAAGTTTAAATATACGATTGTCTTATTTTGGTAAAGATAAATAATGGGGTCAAGAAGTCATCATAAAAGGCCAATCAAAGAGTTAAAAATTGAGGAAATTGAAGAGAAAAGAGAAGAAGAAAGAAAAAGACAAGCATATAAGAGAGCATCCATAAGGGATTCTAGGCAAGGTAAAGGTGTTTCCTCTATACTAGGTAATATTTCAAATCAAAATAACACAATCAATTCTATATAATTTATTTATATGTATTCAAATAAGATAAGATAAGGCAATCAATATTTGTTTCATGATGAAATTCAAAATTTAGAGCATGTAATTAATGAATTTGTAATGAGTGATGAAACATATGGATAAACACAATATAATGAAACATCCATTCATAATGAAATTTTTGATTGTGATGATAATCAAAATCAATTAACTACCCCCAAATCATGTGTCTCCTAATGAAGATGAATTAAATATGCCTATAAGGTCTAATGTAGATGGTCAACACTCTACTATCCCTACTATGGTTGAAGTGGTAACACTACCCAATTTAATATAAAATATAAATCCTACACCCATACCTCCAAGGATAATAAGATGAACACCAAGGTATTTGGTTGAAATAGATGAAAAATAATAGAACTTATGAAAGGTAAAATGTCAAAAATATCACTTCAATGTCATGGTCAACATGTCTGAGATTATGCATTTGAGAATAAAACCCATACAAAATGATGTCAACTATTTGTTCAATTAATAAAAATGAAAAAATGCATCCTATGATGCATGTTTTGTGGTTAAGAACATTAAACATGGAGATAATAAATAGTACAATACTAAAGAATCTATTTAATGCATTTAAGGTAATAGGAAATAAAAGTCATAATAAAGATAGTAATGTGACAAGATGAGTAATAATGGAATCTATAGTGAGTAAGTCAACATCTAAAGCTTGAATTCTTACTAAAACAAGTAAATCCTTGAACTTAAATAGAAAACCTCTAATAAATTCCCTAAAAAGAAGAACAAGTCTTTATGACCCTTCACTCATGAAATATTGGGTATTTAGTGGTAGAATCCCATAAAAAGATAGGGTATTTTTTGAAGGAACAAGAGATTTGATTGAATTTTTTTGGCATGATAACACAAGGGTCTCATATCATGTAAAATATGTTATTAAAAGAAGAAAAAGGCTCAAAAAATCATGAGCCACATGCAAAACATTTATTAGACATGACCTAAACATAATTTTATAAAATGTTTATTGAAAAATTTAATGGCCAAATGATAATTATCCAAAGGTAATTTGAGAAGTGTAAGCATTTCTATGTTAAAATCAACCAAGCATATACCACATGTTGTTGTATGGTACATGTTGAATTTTCTATGCATTTTTATTTTTTTCATCATATACACTGTACTTTACATACTGACAAGATTTTTTAGGAATGTATGGTGTCTTCCCCACCTAATACATTAACATGATTAATCCAAGGTATTTTTTATCAAAGACTAGAGGGACAATTTTTTTGCCAAAAAATGTTTAGATGGAACATGTAACAATTGTGGTAGTTTGTCAAATTTGATGATTTGTATACATGAAGATGTTTCACATGAATTTGTAAAGTAACTACTTAATTATAAGAATTACAAATCTATAAAATATGTGTTAAAATATGGAAAAGAGTCATCGAGATGTGAATTGGTTATGACCAAAGTTTTTGTACTTGACTTCATGTTTAAATTCAAGAAGAATATTATCTACTAATACGAAAGACACACACAAATCAAAATGGTTAGATAATAAATTTAAGGTATGCAAGGACAACTTCCCAATTGGAACCATTATTTTTGTTGTGGACTTTATTGATAACTACTCACTATAACCATAGAATGATGTTCAATCCCAATACTATAATTTAATTCAAGTTGGAATTTTATTCATATTACATTTAGACATGCACCTAATAACATAGATGACACAATAAATATTTTGAGGGAGTACCAATTTTATATGAGTGATGATAGATCACATTATCTAGAGTTTATTCAGGGTTGTTTTGAGATATTTTATATAAATATAAATGCAAGAGAAATCATGTTTGATACACACTACATTTGGTTAGACAATTATGCAAGGTAGTTTAATAATTCTTAAATGTTTTACTAGTCAAGTAGAATGCATAGGAATAATGGTGTTTAACATTTTTAGAGATTCTTTAAGGTTGGGTATGGAAAAGGGGAACATGATGGTGCAGGTGCATGTGTAAAAGGATCCCTTAAAATAGATTAGGTAAATCACAAGGATGGTGCTAATTTGATCGATGATACAATAATTGTGACTTGGTGTAATGAAAATATTTATCATGGTTCAGATAAACATTCTCATGTAAGAAGATTATTTTGGTTAATAGTGAAAAAATAAAGAAATGTATGAAGATTGCATTATAGTACCTAGATCAAGTGTTTTCCACTCCATTCAAATCTCAAATTCAAGTTCATGGACTATTTATACTAGGGATGTGGCATGTTTTTATTCCTCATGTATGGAATTTAATTGAAATTATTGTGAGTCAAAATAATGGGTTGACGAATGGTATTGTAGACCCATATCACCTATAGAGAGAAGAAATTCACTTCAATAATTGATAGATCATAAAATGGCATCATTAGTTGAATTTGACCACATCTCAGATCTTGTGCAACTAGATACAATTTATTATTTAATTAAATATACAACCTTAGATATTAGTGATATTTTTATTTTGTCTAGATGTGCTTACAATTAGTTTATACTTTAAATGCAAGGCATGTTTTTGTAATCATTTCACTTGAGGACAATGATGAGGTAACGGACTACTACTTAAGTCATTGTGTAGAGGAAAAAAATTAACCACAAATGTTATAGATGGAGAAGATCTAATTTATCCCACTAGATCTATAGTGGTTATCGTAACCTAACTTTGTAGGTAATATCATTAAAAAAAAAAATTGTTATTTGAGGACTTTGAAACACATAGAGTGGTGATTCATTATTCAAACCTGGTTATTGCTACAAATATTCAAGTGATCAAATATCAAGGAAAACCTCACAATATAACTTTATGAAAAGTGTGTGAATCTGACCATGAAGTGATTCTTGAAACACTTGCAAACAGAGCTGATCCTAAAGGTATGCTAGATTGAATTAATAAGTCTATCTAGTGTTTTAAATTAATTTAGTACAGTTATTTGATTTAATGTATCTTAATTTTCAATTATTTTATCATTGTGTTTATTTATATTTAATTTTTTTACTAATAATTTTAATGTAGGTTAGTGGCACCAGATGAGCTTCCAACTTCATGTGGTTGGTACCCTGAGTAGAGAAGATTAACTTATTGAAATGAAGAGAAGCCAAAAAAAAAATCATATTAATTTTATCTACCTTAAGCAAACCATTTTTCACCTTATCTATGTTTTTACTTTCAAGAAAATATGAAAATAGTCTTATCTATGCTCTCTTAGAGGACTCATCTATGCACGTGTAGGAGTTATCAGTTCATCTCTATCCCTCATAGTTCTCTTGTAATGTGTGATAGATGTTTGCTCATTTTACACACTTATGGACAATTGGATTCTCTTAAGGTATGCCTTTGATCAATTTAAACCTTCATTATCATTGATCAAATAAGATTAGACAATGGTCGTTATAACCTTAAAATATCTATCTTGATGTATCCATGCAGATAGTTCATCGATTGAGCTAACAAGCTAGAATATGCAACCCCAAATGACCAATTTTTGGCATGTTTTGAAAGATTTAGATGAAAGATAAACCTCATTTTAGTGTCTCCTCCATCTTGAGTTAGAGAGAATCCTCTTGATCACTCTTAGAGGACTCATCTATGCATGTGTAAGAGCTGGTAGTTCATATCTATCCCTCATGATTCTTCTACAATGTACAATGAAAGTTAGCTCATTTTTCACACTCAGGGATGAGTGGATTATCTTAAGGGATTCCTCTAATAAGCTATAACCTTCATTTCCTAGGTTTTATCAAGACCAAACAATGGTTGGTCTAGCCTTAAAATGCCTATATGGAGGTGTTCACATAGAAAATTCATTAATTGGGTTGACAAGTCAGAATATACAACAACTGCTAACCAAATTTTGGCATGTTCTAAGAGATTTGGATATGAGAGAAATATAATTACCACATCTCATCCATCTTGATTTAGAGAGAACCCTCTTGGGATTTCTTAGAGGACTCATTCATGCATGTGTACGAGCTAATGATTTATCTTTATCCCTCATGGTTCTCTTGCAATGTGAGATAGAAGTTCATTTATTTTGAACACTTAGGAATGAGTGGATTCTCTTAAGGAATTCAAATAATCAACTAAAAACTTCATTATCAGGGCCAATCAAGACTAAAAAATGATCTTTCTAACCTAAAAATGCCTATTCATAAGTATTTGCATAGATAGTTCATTGATTGGGTTGACGGGTTACAATAAATAGCCCCCATAGACCAAATTTTGGCCTATTTTGAGATATTTGTCTACAAGAAAAACCTAATTGATCCATCACATCCATACTAAGTTAGATACAATCCTCTTGTGATTTCTTATAAGACTCATTTGTGTATGTGTAGGAGCTGACAGTTCATCTCTATCCGTCATAGTTCTCTTGTAACACGTAATAAAAGTTCACTCATTTTACACACTTAGGGATGAGTGAATTATCTTAAGGGATGCCTTTGATAAACTTCAACCTTCATTGATGAGGGTTGAACGCGACTAAACAATGGTTTTTATATCCTAAAAATGCATATCTAGAGGTGTCTACATAGACAATTCATTGATTAAGTTGATGAGTCAAAATATATGATTCCCATTGACCAAATTTTGGTTTATTATAAAATATTTGGTTATGATAAAAACCTTATTGACACATCTAATCCATATTAATTTAGAGAGAATCCTATCAATATTTAGTAGAGGACTTATCCCTGCATGTGTAAGAGTTAATGGTTTATCTTTATCCATCACGGTTCTCTTGCAATGTATGATAGAATTTCACTCATTTTGCACACTCAAGGATGAGTTAATTCTCTTAAGGAATGCCTCTAACCAAATATAAATTTCATTCTTTTAGCTTGAATAATAATAGACAATGGTCATTATAACCTAAAAATATCTATTTGGATGTATCCACATAGATGGTTTATCGATTGGGTTGATAAGTCAAAATATATGGCTCCACTAAGCAAATTTTCACCAATTCTAAAAGATTTAGCTATGAGATAAACCTCATTACTACATCTCATTCATATCAAGTTAGAGATAATCCTCTTGATATTTCTTAGAGGATCATCCATACATGTGTAGGCACTGATAATTCATCTCTAGCCCTCATGGTTCTCCTATAGTGCACAATGGAAGTTTGTTCATTTTGCACACTCAAGGACGAGTGAATTATCTTAAGGGATGCCTCTGATCAACTAAAAATTTCACTTCTATGGCCCAAACAAAAATATACAAAGGTCATTATAGCCTAAACATTCCTATCTAGATGTGTCCACATAGACAGTTCATTGATTGGGTTGACGAGTTAGAATATATAGCCATCACTGACCAACTTTTGGCTCATTCTAAAATATTTATCTATGAGAGAAAATTCATTGTTGCATCTCATCCATATTGATTTAGAGAGAATAATCTTGATATTTTTTAGAGGACTCATACATGCATGTGGAGGATCTGATAACTCATCTCTAGCCCTCATGGTTCTCCTAAAATGTGCAATGAAAGTTCACTCATTTTGCACACTTAGGGATGAGTGTATTCTCTTAAAGGATGCCTCCAGTCAACTGAAACCTTCATTTCTTGGGGTCAACTGAGATTTGGCAATGGTCACTCTAGCATAAAAATGCCTATTCATATGTGTTTATGTAGATGGTTTGTCAATTAAGCTGATGAGTCAAAATATACGACCCTTACTAAATGACTTTTGTCCCATTCTTAGAGATTTGACTATGAGAGAAACCTTATTACCATGTCTCATCCATCTTGAGTTAGATAGAATCCTCCTGATATTTATTATAAGACTTGTCCATGCATGTATATGAGTTGATAAATAATCTCTAGTCATCACTGTTCTCTTGCAATACATGATGGATGTTTGTTCATTTTGTACACTCAGGGATGAGTGAATTATCTTAAGGGATGCCTCAGATCAACTACAACTTTTTATTTTGAGGCTTGATCAAGATCAAACAAAGGTCATTATATCCTAAAATTACCTATTCAAACATGTCTATGTAGACAATTCACTAATTGGATTGATGACTCAGAATATACGGCTCCCACTAACCAAATTTTGGCTCATTTTGAGAGAAACCTCATTACCATGTCTCATCCATCTCACATTAGAGATAATCTCCTAGGCTTTGTTATAGGACTCATTTTTACACATGTAGGAGCTGATAACTCATCTCTATTTTACATAGTTCTCTTATAATGTGTAATAGAATTTCATTCATTTTTCACACTCAAGGATGAGTGAATTCTCTTAAGGGATGCTTCTGATCAACTACAAATTTCACTCTTAGGTCCTGATCGAGACTAGATAGAGGTTGTTCTATTCTAAAAATGCCTATTTAGATGTGTCTATGTAGATAGTTCATTGATTGGGCTGACATGTTAGAATGTATGTCCCTCATTGACCAAATTTTGGCCCATTATAAGAGATTTAGTTGCAAGATAAACCTCATTGATGCATCTCATACATATTTATTTAGATAAAATACTCTTTAGATTTCTTACAAGACTTGTCCATACATGTGTAGGAACTAATGGATCATCTCTAGCCCTCAGGGTTATGCTACAATGCATGACCAAAGTTGGAGGAGGAATTGATGGCTTGTCTAAAAATTTGAATTTCTTGAAACATGAAAGGCAAGGTGTATAGGTATTAAAAAAACTTAAATCCATGATAAGTTATTTATTACCAAAAAACAATAAAAACTCATTTGTGTATGCACCACCATATGGATAATTTCTAACACTTATGAAATTAAAGAGTCAAGAAAAATTGAGTTTCTTAGTGTGTGCAAATTCTCAGTCCCTCAAATCATAGATATGGGAAAATTATTTTGAAGAGTGTCTTGAGCCATGAATTTCACCAATATGATGTTTTAATGCTATTAAAAAATCTACTGTGTGATTATAAACAAAGCATCTTGCAAAGTTTCTCCCAAATGATGAAAGTGAAAGGAATAATTCATGTGATTTTTTTGTAAGATGTGTACCAAAAATTATAAATATAGAAAAATGTTTGATCATGCAATTAAAATAAAGTTAAATTTTAAATGTAGTATTATTTTTTGCAAGTGCTTTAACTAGATTAGATATTGAGAAAATTGTATAATTTTTTTTATTGATATTCATTTCCCATTATTGATAAGCATGCAAAATCAATCAAATAAAGTTGTATTGTTCATTAAACTATATTAAGAGATGAATAAACCATTTGATTACTAGATCTAGAGTTTCAAATATAAAATAGTAGTGTGTAGTGACTTTTTCAAATAATGGATTAGTGGGAGAAAAAATATGTATGTCAATCCTATACATAATAGTGGAAAAAATACGAAGCAAATATCCACACCATAGTAATTAAAGAATGATATGAGATGGCTTAAAATTTCTTTAGTCATTGAAGTAACAACACATTTATAATTAGTAGATAACATGATATATCATCTAAGCCACTACATAGGCTAGATCTTGCACAATAAATAAAGAATACTTGAATCCTTGAAAATTTTACCAAGGCCCTGCATAGGCTAGATATCATGTAAAAAATAAAGAATACTTATGATGATGACATATCATCTAAGCCTAAAGACTTAAAATCCCACATGAGGCACAATAATGTAGACAACATGATATGTTTTGATTTGAAAGAATCTTTTATCGAGGCCTTATTTAGGCTAGATCTCACACAACAAATAAAAAATACTTACTATGATGACATATAATCTAATCCTAAAGACTTAAAATCCTAAGTGAGGCACAACAAGAGTACATTAAGAAGCACGCTATGATAACAAATAATAAAGACATATACAAGTGCATCACTAGACCTTCTAACATTTATGATCAAGTATAATTTAAAATATCTACATGTCCATGAAAATGATCCCAAGTCCACTTAAACATCAGGGTAACTACACAGATTTGGGGGAGAATTTTGTGGACATTTTTGGTAATGTGATCATATTATTAAGTAATGTGATCATGTTATTTAATTAATGTAATTGCATTATTTAAATTATGGATCGATAATTACCAAGCCATAATATGATCACATTATTAAATAGTATGACTGCATTATTAAATAATATGATCATGTTATTTTAAATAGTAACATGATTACATTATTTTAAATAATAACATGATCACATTATTAATGTAATCACATTATTTTTATTTTTAATAAATCAATCACATTAATAACATAATCACATTACGTATGTAACAAAAAAATAAAAACCAAAACCTAAATGTAAAATTACTCATTTTGCATTTGAGTTACCTTTGCTAACCTTATGTACCACGATCACATTTTGGGTGAGAGAGATAAAAAATTTCCATAATTTATCCCAGGAGGCCACTAATCGACAATGCCACCATGTAGAAGAGGTAAGTGCTAAAAATATACACTTATTAACCCTAAATTTTAGTAATTTTTAATATTTAACCCTGATTTTTAATATTTTTAATAAATTTTAGTTATAATTTTTTTTGAATAACCCATCCTACTAACCCTATTGTTATTATACCTAACCCTCCTGTTCCTCTTCCTAACCCTCCAAAGAACACTCTTGTTCCTCTTCCTTTCCCTCCACCTAACCCTCTTAAAGTTCCACAAAATCCTTGAGGCAGTCAGGAGAGTCTAGTTGACAACATTATGGGAAATAAAATTAAATTGAAGAATTAATTGGGAGAATGAGGGATCCCACTTCCACCAACACCTATTGCACCCATCTAGCCAATTCCCTAGAGATATTATTGGGTTAAATTGACTATATAATGAGTCAAATTGATAGATGGGCCTCATATCAAGACAATTGTATGGCTTATTATGTTGAAAAATTGTCATCACTTGAGGTCAAGAACAAAAAAATATCAAAATCCTTCATTTTTTCCTTATTCATTGACCTAGCTACCAATGTACCATTTTTGGTAACTGCTAAACATTTTCTAACCCATCATTACCAACATAATTTAATCACAACCAATTTTTGGTACTAATGGTGGATGGTGTTTGATTATCCATCGTGTAGCAACCATGATGTCCCATTTTATTTTTTGAGAAAAATCTATTATGAGTTTATCCTTAGTGAGATTATGAACTATTTTAATTATAGTGATTTTTAGGGTTGAGGGAAAGGCTCTATAAAAAATTGACCAGGTACATGTTATGCACCTAATCAACCTACAATGATTTGTATCTAAAGCCACTTGAGCCCAAGATCCTATCTATAGTTTATCAAGTCATGGAGGTCAACACTCTGCATGCTCTTAGTTTGCTTACTGATACACTCATTCATCATATGAGTAGGCTCTCACAAATTGATGCTAGAGATACACCACCTAGTGTGCATACCTGATCCCACCCTTGTAGTTCTTATGGAGCTATGTGTATTGGACCTTTTAATGATAATGACACTGGTGGTTCAGAGGGATTGGATAATATTCTTGAGTGATTAGTTTTTAGCGTGTACATTTAGTGTGTAGACATCAACAACTACATGGATGTAGGTATATTTTATATAAATGCCATGTTAAATTTAAGTTATATTTGAAAATTTAATTTAGCTAAAAATTATTTTACATATAAATTTAATAATATATATGTCATTTTTTATGTCCCAAGAGTTGATGTTGCCTTCATCATCATAGTCAAAATTTACAATGTTTGATTTGATGTAGATATTGTTTACATTTTTGGATCCAACTTTTACTTATACAGAGGTAAAATTTTGAGTTAATCTTATGCTCTATGTACATTTAGTCTATGTATATTTTCCTTGTAAGTTTAAGTTAAATTTATCTATCAAGGATCTTGATGAATATGTTATAAAAATATTCCTTGATATGGATGGAAACACAAACCTCTATCAAATACCTAGCTCTGATCTTTCCTTGTCCTTTGTCTTATGTCTTTAACCTCTTTATCTCTTTGATCACTATGAATTTACTAGTTCTTTCTTGTTCACTCTTACCTACTCAATGGATCTTAAGCCTCCTTGTATTAACTTGCTCCTCCTCTAATTTAAGTCATTTTACTAATCAACTATGCCTGTAATATTTCCTTAAAACATCAACTTCCTCAGTTCATACTCTATTTTCATGTTCTCTCTTTATCCTTGTTCTATTATTTACAATCTACTTATGTGTTTTCATAAGTATACATGCTACTTTGATTTTATCCTTCCAAAACACTCATAATACCATATACCTATTTAATTAAATCTCATTTCATGCATCAAACCATTCCAAACAATCCCCAAGCTTCAACTCTTCACTTAACTCTTCTTTTCTCTTTGACACCTTCCTTATACTAGCCTTTTTTTGAGGCAAACATCCTTGTTATGAGTAAACTAAAAATATATAAACCAAAATAAACCCACATTTAGATACCCCCTTACATCATATATCTCCACACAAACTTACATAATTTAACACTCTTTGGAGAACACCTAACTCAACACCCCTCAAGACTAATTAGGTCTCCTAGGCCTAATTCAAGGCTACTAATTGTGAAACCATACCATATAGAATAAAATAAAATTTAAACCTTCAAAAAAACTCTTGTTCCTATATAAATACACATGTGTACAAATTTTAATGACTTTTCATTAGTTAAATAACTTGTTATCCCGTTTTCTAGTTTCAAACCCTAACTTGTGTTGTCTCAGTCCTACACCTACCTGAGAGGATAATAAATGAGATAAAATGACCTTTTGACCCTTATCAAATATTATAAGTATTGAAATTTATCTTCCTTTACCCCACACATCTTCTCAACCTATTAATTTTCCTTTATCAATATTAAATCACTCCCAACATGTAGTTTTACAAAATTTATGTACCCCTCCAACATGACTATGTTAACAAATAGGATATAATAAACAATTAAGACCATTTACATTCATTTGATATAAATTTAAATAATCACACATATGGAAAAAATATCTCACAACATTCATAATACCTTAAATCCTTAACTCTATTTCCAAAAACTCTACATGGTTTTTCTTTATGACTATGCAAACTCATAATTATTCCTAATTGGGTTGTATATAGTCTTCCCATGCATTTTACATTTTTTTAATACTAATGATACTTTTAATGTGTTTACCTTAATTTAATATATCTCTTCTATCCATTAATCATGTTTCAATCATTTATATTCAAACTTTAAACTGACTGTGTTCTCCATTTTTTGATTGTGCCTAAAGATAGAGTATTGAAACTTGGGTTGCACCACTTTGAACCTGTAGGCTACTAAATTGAATCTTATTTGACTAGAGATATGAAAACCATAATATTTGTCATAAAATATTAGAAACTTATTTATACTTTACTCTATCTAAATAATCTTTACAAGGATGGATTTCTTGATACATGTCTTTTATTCCTTTTCTCTCCCTAACTCTGCCTTCTCAAAGTGTCACTATTCTTTCCACCTCTTACTCTTCCATTCATGATTCCTACATGTATTATAATTTTTATATTACCTACAACATGAAAACTACAAGATGTTTTTTCCATTTAACATTTCATGGTAGTTCCACTTCCATGATTCTTGGTTTACATTATTTTTTCATGATATGCATGTTGAAATACATTGCCAGATATATCCCTATTTACATTAAGAAAAAATTGCCATATATATATTTAATATTTATAGAAAATTATGTGAGACCTTGTTTACATGAATAGTTTATGGCTCAAGTAGAAACTCCTCCATCACTGTAAGCCAATATAGCTATAGGAATTGTTACTGCAATGTCATATGCACAAGCACTGATAAATGTATATATTAACTTGTAATTTTGAATTGTAAAAATAGACTTGTTTTAATAATTCTAATACATAATTGGGGTAAATATAAATTATGTGAATGTAATGTCTATGTAGGGTTTTCTTATGACATCTAATAGTCCCATTTATATGATTAGTAGGGTGAATTCTCATGTTTTCCCCATATTTCAACTATCTATTCGAATAGCTGAGCTTACCACTAACTTGTTTGAGCATAAAAAGTATATTGATCTGGAATACGAGCTTACAATAATTGCATATTTAAATGATTTTTTTATTGTAGTTTAAAATTAATTACTTAACAATTGGTTGAATGTATTTTATGTTAATTTTTTAATAATACTTGTATTTGAATAAGTTGATCTGCAAGTGAGCTATGAGCGTAGGACCTATAGTCCAACCTTGGAACAATCCAAGTTATTAGAGGGGTTTCCATCTACTAGTAAGGCATCCCAGGGAGATATTCTTTGAGGAAGGCAAAGAGAGGGAGGCTATTTGATGCATAGGATGTCTTACATGAGATGTGCTTTTTTGTATGCCTATATGGCAATTTATGCATTTTTGGCATTGTATATGCATATATGACATTCACCCAATATTAGATACTATGTTGATAGATGTAATTTTTTGTATGCCTATCATGGAAATGTATGTATTATTGACATTGTACACATGTGCATATATTATATTCCTATCATGATAATCTATGCAATTTATATTTAATTTTAATTTAAAATGTTATTTTATAGTGTTGTTTTGATATTCCAAACTATTATCTATCATATCTCATATTTAATGTTATACAAAAATGAGGATTAAAAATATTTTATTTTCAATGCTATAAATCTTGGATCTCCCATATTGTTTTAAATTAAAGTTTTTATTTGATTGTGTGTAGTGGAAATGACTAATGACACTCTTATCTATTTTGCATTTGTAATCACCCATTTATAAATTTTCAACTGATCATTAACTCAATTTTTTTATACTTAAAAACCATACCCAATCATGTTTGAACTTTTATAATGTAAAGACATAAAATCATTCAAAAATCCCTACAATTTTTTCACTCGGATAACTATACTTATAAGTTACCTGATCTTTTACCTTTACTTGGCTCTAATGCCTTTTTGACTAGATTTTCTTAAAACTATGTATACTAATTATATGAATTCTATTATTGTTTTTCCTTTATATTTTCCCTCACCCCTTGAGTAATCTCTATCAATACCTCTTCTACACTCAACTCCTTTTGGTGACCATGTACATGGTCTACTTCTTCATCTTTGAAACTTTTTCTTTGCTAAACTTACAAGATGAATTTCTATCTGACCTTGATTATAATGTATTTAGTTTAATAAAATCCAACCTTAATAACTTTAAATATAAAATTCACTCATGACACAATGATCCATATTTGGCTAAAACCCTTTATCATCCCCTAATACCACCTAATACAAAATTTTATCTTCTATGTTTAATAAGGCTATGAAAGTCCTATTCATATGCTCTAAGATCATGAATAATTTCAACCTCACTTATCCACTCTTTTTATTAACTTGATTCAAAATCCACTCTCAAAACTTTTTCTTTTAACCAGTCACCAATCTCTCAAATTTACTCTCCTTCTTTTGAGAAATATTATTTAAGATCATTTGGATAGGTTCTAGGAAAAATAAAGTATTTATGTAGGTTTCAAAACTTAAAATAAATCAAACACCTATAAGTCTCTAAGATATTTATCTCTAATTCTCAAATTATATCTTTTTAAGTTTCTAGGTCTCTAGACTTAATTATTGCTCCAATAAGTCAATTTATCAAAATAAATTTTGTAGCTCTTAAAAATTATATTTCTAGTAGTATTTTATAAATTTTAACATGTTTTAACCCTTTCCCAAATTTATATAACTAAAATCAACCATAAAATCATCTTACCTCATGCACAACTTTCTCAAAAATGGTCTTCTATAAGTGTACATAAACTAGTCCTCTGTACATACAATTGTAAACATCTTGTCAACCCAAAGATACTTGTAATAAGTTATAAGATCCATTCTCCATCTTATCACAAAGTTTCAGACCTTATTGTTTAATTTTTTGAGTTTTAGATGTGTTTTAATCATTAGGTGTCAAAACTTACAATAAATCAACCAACTATAGGTCTCTAAGAGATTTAGCTCTAATTCTCAAATTATATCTTTTTAAGTTTCTAGGTCTCTAGACCTAGTTATTGCTCCAATAAATAAATTTATCAAAATAGAGTTTGTATCTCTTAAAAATTATATTTATATTAGTATTTTATAAATTTTATCATGTTTTAACCCTTACGTAAATTTATATAACTAAAATCAACCACAAACTCATCTTACCTTATCCACAACTTTCTCAAAAATGGTCTTTTATAAGTGTACATAAAACTAGTCCTCTATACATGCAATTTTAAACCTCTTTTCAACCCAATGATACTTGTAATAAGTTATAAGATCCATTATCCATCTTATCACAAATTTTAAGACCTTATTGTTTGAGTTTTAGAGCTGTTTTACTCATGAAACCCTTACTTTGGATTTACTCAAAAAATTTACAGTTTGAGAGCTTAGCAGAATTATTATTTTGATGCTTCTTGAAGAAAAATTGATACTACCAACATGTTCATGGGGTGGATAACATTAATTAATGGGTTCTTATTCTCCCTTCAAGGCTGATCAACAAACCCACCACCTATTCTGACCTTAATAATGCCCTTCCCAATACAAGAAAAATGCAATTCTTAGCCTAAGTTCAAACACGTGTAAAAAAAAAACCTATAAGTCACTTATGTGAAATTTTAGATCCCTCCCATACCTATTTAATCCCTTTAATCACACCCCATAATACTTAGGTATAATGTTTATTAGAAATCCATTGGACAAGTTATAGTGATGTGTCCAAAAATGCAACGTTTTGGCATTAAACAAGCAACGTTTTGAGCTCCAATTTCCATTTTTGCCTCCAAGACCTCCACCTAAGAATATATCACTTTTATCACATAAAAATTGGAAATTTAAATGTTATCATACTATCATAACATTCAAATTAACTTTTAAGTGCAATTTCACTACCATTCTAGAGCACAGAAACACTGACAATAAATGTTGACAAAGTTTAAGTTATGGTTTAAGAACTATGGTTTTGATGCTTCTTGACTAAAATATGGAACTACCAACACATCTAGGGGGGATAAAATATACTAATAGGTTCTTTATTTCCCATCAAGCCTGATCAATAAATCCACCACCCATTTTGGCCTCAAGAATGCCCTTCCTAATACAAAAAAATGCAAATTTTTAGCCTAAGTTCAAACACACATAAAATGAAACCTATAATTCATCTACATGAACCATAAAATCCATCCCATACCTATTTAATCCCTCTAATCACACCCTAGAGCACTCAGGTGGAACCTTTGAGAGTAATCCGTTGGATAAGTTGCAGTGAGGGGTCCCAAACTGTAACTTTTTGACATTGAACAAAAAAATTCTTGAGCTCCAATTGCCATTTCTACCTCTGGGAACTTCACTTGAGAATATATCACTTTTATCACATCTAACTTGAGATTCTCTTAGCTTAGAGAATATATAATTTTATACTGATAGTGCCAACCATGTGAAGGTGAAAGCTTATCTAGCACCACTAACCTAAAAAAAATGTTAGTAATTAATTAAAAATGAAATTCATATGTATTACCTAGAAAATAAAAAACATTTGGTAAAATTTATTACATATACATTTGAAAAGTTAACATGCCTACGTATTTCAATCCAAAAAACCACTTGGATCTGATCTAACCTTGATAGTATCAAGAATAGCTTCATGATCTAACTCCCAAACTTTCCATAGTTTCTTGTTTAATGGCCTCCATGATAATTTTGTAATTAAATATTCATTGCAAGAATCAAATTTCAATAGTAAAGTATTTACCTATGCATTTTAAACTCTTAAAACAATCATTAATCTAAATACTTTATAGGATATCATTGAAACCAAGTTTCAGTGACTACCATTGACCTAGTGGGATAGTCAATGTTTTCTCTATATATAACTAGGGAAGTTAATTTTTTCTTTCTCTATATACATAGTAACAAGTAGTAATTAGTTCCCTCTTCATTATCCTCATCTAAAATAACTACAAAAATATTTTGTGTATCACAATTTTTTTTAAAAATAATATAAAGATATATAATGAGAATAAATTATATATAATGAAAAATATTCTACCTGACTGCACTAGTTCAAATACATGGTCAAAGTCATCTGATGATGTCATATTTGTAAGTTGCAATGTTGTTGGAACCTGATATGTGTTGATTGAAATTAGAGGTTTGGAACTTCAATCATCCACCCACTCTTGTGACTCATACTCATTCAAAATAGAGTCCACACATGCAAAATAGAAAATGCCAAGCATATTATATGAACATTCCAATAACTTGCATTTTCACTACAAAATGAGTAGAGGTAACTTGAACCCATTAGAGTCATATGATCCTCATAATTTGCCAAGTGTTCTTCCTCCATTAACCATAAATTTTTATGAATAGTAAAATTTGGTTGAGCACCATGACATATGTCAAATGAACACCCTCTTAAAAAGTCAAATACTCCCTTGAAATAATATTTTTATACATGCTCCCCTTTTCCATGTCCAGCCTCGATGAAACTCCAAATATTATCTACACAAGTGGTAATGTGCATCTTTCTCAACCAATAAAACATCTATGCATTTTTTAATTGCGATGTGAAATTATCTAACCAAATGTAATGTTGATTAAAAGTAATGTTCCTCTAACTCAACTATTTATAGAATTTATTAAAATAATCTTGCACATACTCTAAACAATGTGATAAATCATCACTGATATAGAATGGTACTCCCTTAATATTTTCCATTATTGATTTATACTATCAAGTGTATGCATGAATGATATATGCATGAATATCATAAATCATGTTGAGTTGTAATACAATAATTGAACTTCCATTTAGGGTTTGAACATGTAATTTTTAGCGAAGTAAACTTCTAAAACAATCAAACCAAGTGGGAATGTTATCCTTGCTTATCTTTAAATTTTCATCCAACCATCTAGCCCTGTGTGTGTGCCTTGCATACTCATAAACAATATTTTCCCTAAATTTGACCAAAAATTCAAAAATAGGTATATTTTTTTATAACATCACACATTTTAGATTCTTTGCCATCTTTTAATTGATAAGTCACTAATTTATATTTGCTTAAACAAACTAATTTCTATCTAATTGCACTTGTAATCTCCTCATGGATACATTTTTTAAATTTTGGCAATCCACCACATATGCTATAATTTTCATTTAAACATGATTTATTATAAAATAATTGTCTATCCGATCTTTTGAAAAAGATATTTGAAATATATTCCTTCACTGATTCTAGTGGCAATGTAATGCCACACTCTTGAAAAATATTTTTAGTATGTAAAGTACAAAAAATATGGTGAAAAACATCATAGTGCATTGAAATTCAACATGTTGCCTAAAATAATAAGTGGTGCATGTGTGATTTACTTTTACATAAAAAGGTTTGACCATCTCAAAATATCTTTGACAAATAGAAATTTGTGAATGTTTTTCCAAAAATATAGAGTATAGTTGTGTTTGAGTCATATCCATTAAATGTTTCAAATGCAGTTCATGATTAAGAGAACTAACTCTTCTTTTCAATACATCTCTTGCATTGGGTGAAACTCTTGTATTATATTTTAAAAACTGAGCAAGTAACTCTTTGAGAGTATCAGCTTTAGCCTTGTCCTTTCATAGAAGTCTACCAGAGAATGACCAAATATCATTGGTATTAGGCTCATTAAGTCTTTCCTATATTTCAATTGATTTCATTAATGTTTTTCTATTTATATTAAGTGTTTGGCTTATTTTTGAAACCATTCATTTTTTCCCTACTTAGTCACTTACTACACAAGTTGTAATTATATGATGGGTAGCATTACAATCTTGGGGACATGATTTTTGACGTATAATATGATATGCATCATTTAGATTTTCAACAATTTTGTTTTTTTCATCATCTATGTTAGATATTATTAATCTTAATGTGTACATTATAGGTCTCATCTTAATCAAGTTTATCAATGAAACAAATAATTAACATCTTTGATTATCATAATCCAAATTATGAAAGAAAGTATCCTAAATTTGTTGAGCTAGTATTCTTGAATGGTGATAAGACATTTTGTTCTGCATTAGTTCTAAAATATTTTCATCTATTTTAATTAAGTACTTGTCTTTTCTACACACAATTATTGCAGGTGTTGTTAATGGTGAAATTTGTTGATAGGGTGTTTCAAAATCATTATTACTTTTATTATTTAGAGGTGGGATGACATTTTATTCATTTCATATTTTTTAATTATATGTTTCCATGAAATTTTATTGATGATTATTTTCATCATTATTTGTTTCCATAAAAAAATTTTCATTCATGGGGGGTGAAGCATCATACATATACTTATCATCAACAAAATAAAAAACTTGGAACTTTGAATGTAAAATTCCAACATTATCTAATTAATTATTATCAATTTCATTATTATTAATTTCATTATGGTCAATTTCATCATTATTCAATTAATTATGGTCAATTTCATCATTGTTTAATTCATTATTATCAATTGGATCATTATCTATGGCATTTGGTTCATCCATACTAGGGTGTGTCCCTTGTCTGCCATGAAGTTTTTCCATTCGTATCTTATTTTTATCTCTAAAATATTATAATTTCTATGGTGTTTTTGAATTCAACATATTCATCTTCCTCAAACATGATCTATCACCCATCATGGATAATTGACAACTTTTCAAAGGTGGGGTTAGAAGTAAACAAGTACTACATGTCTCGTAGAAGTACACAGAGAATGTTTGTGGGGACATAATTCTTGATTTGGGTTAAAAATAGATGTTTAAAAGTGATCTTAGCCTATAATAATAAATAAATCATGTTATATAATTCAATCACATTATTTAATAATGTGATTTCATTATTACATAACGTAATCATGTTATTTTTTAGACTAGGTTCTGCTTCAACATACATATTGAGAAGTGAGTTTTGTGTATATTAAGAATAATGCAATCACGTTATGTAATAAATTTATCATGTTATTCTTAATACTCATTTGGGGTTAAACATAGGCATTGAGAAATGAGTTTTATCTACATTAATAATAATGTGATCGTGTTATTAAATAAGTGATCATGTTATACTTAATATAGATTAGGGATTGTGGATTTGTTAAGCATAGAATATATTGAGAGGGGGGGGTGAATCAATATATTATATATCTTATAAAACTTTCCCTTTATCAAATTCCACTTAATCAAACATTCAAGATATGCAATAAAACTCAAACAATAAACATCACACAAGAGAGAGACACCAGATATAACGTGGAAACCCAATGTGGGAAAACCACAGAGAATAAATCTCAAATATATTCATGAGAACAAACCCACAGGAGCACCATACCCCTTTTCCAAGTGCAAACCTCAGCTACAATTCGTGAGCACCAACCCACAGGAGCTTCAAACCCCTTTGTCGAGTACCAACCCACAAGAGCACCAACCCCTTTGCCGAGCACCAACCCAACAATAATTTGTGAGCACCAACCCATAAGAGCACCAACCCCTTTGTGTATACCATAAACCTATCTCTCAATGTTGCTATCTCAACAAATGATAGATCAATACAACATCTCCTACCTCTCTCTTACTTTTGCTCTTCTAAGCTATATATAACAAATACAAATCATCTCTCACAATTGCCCTTCGAAGCTAGATATTACACTATCAAATCAACATCTCTCAACTCATATTACAAATGGCTACTCAAGCCTTTATTTATAGCTTTCCAAATGACCTTTGGCCTTCCCCCTTTGTGACCTTTCAATCCTCATGGAAAATGGTGCCAATCCTGGATGACCCTTCATATCCAAGTATTTGAAAAGTCATGTGGTGACCCTTCATGACCAAAAATGTCCTTCCCACTTTTGTCCTTATCTTTGGTGACTCTTCGTATTCCTCAAAGTGTCCCTTCATGAGAAATTGCACCTTTACTCTTTTGTCTTCACTTGGTGACTCTTGGTATTCCCCAAGATGACTCTTCATGGGAAAATGCATCCCATCCTTCTTTTGTCTTTATCTCGTGGCTCTTTGACTTCTCCATGGGCCCTTATTTTGTCTCATATGCAACCAAAAATATATTCATTAATATTAAATAAATATTAACTCATATTAGCCAAGATATATTTATTACCAACAACATTAAATGCAATGGGGCCTTTGTCACCAATAATGCTAAACCTTTGACATCAATGACAATATTTCCAACAATCTCTCCCTTTGTCATTGATGGCAACCTCAATCCTGAAATTGCCACCACCTGTCACCTACACATACCATCATCTAAAAACATACAATAAATCCTCCTTACTGTAGCAACCTATACCTATTCCCTGTACCTATTTTTTGCACTTGTACCTGTACCTGTTATTCTCCCCCTTTGACATCAATGGCAAAGGGCCTTCTTAGAGCTAACACTTAGCTCCCCCTCACTTGATGTTGAACATCAATGGCAAGAAGTAACAAAAAATAATCCCAACTCCTCTCACCGATCTTTGAATGTATCCTTTGATCATGCCTTTGAGAAGATATCTAACAATACATACACATTGTTCCCTATCCTTTGAGCATCTACAATCAACTCATTTGAATATTTTCTTCTAATCTCACAACCTTCAGCATGAAACCTTAATGTGTATCCTTGATCACAAATTTGACTAACACTCAACATATTATGCTTAAGACCTTTTACATATAAAACATTTTTAGTCTTAGTTCTACCATAATCCAAACTTAAAGTACCTTTTTCAGCTATCTTGGCAGTGGTTTTATCTCTGAACCTCACTGTACCACCATTGATCTTCTTTAGAGTAATGAACTTACTTTTATCACCTATCATATGCCTCGAACATCCGCTATCAATTAACCATGGCTGATCTTTACCTCCCACATGAAGAGCTATCTGCACCATCATAAAATCTTCATGTTATTTCTTCTGCCATGTACATGTCTGAACCTTTTCCCTAATGAATGGATTTTTGACACTCTGATTCTTCTTCTTGATGAATGGAGCTTTGAAACTCTGATCCTTCTTGATTGACTTGAACATGCTTCTGTAATACCAAGCTATGTGTCCAAAGTTGTTGCACTTGTAGCATACTATGGTCTCTTCATCAAAGCTTGATAGAGGAGAAAAAGAGTTGTGGCTCCTGCGTCACTCTACTTGAATTTCCTTCTCCTTATTTCTAAAATTGTTAGCTTTTTTTTACATTCTAATTTCTTGTGACCATATCCATTACAATAAAAACAATAGCCATAAAAATAAGACTTGTCTGTATATCTCTAACCTAATTGCCTTTTGTAGCTTTGTTCCTTCCAACCTTCTCTGTTTGGAATGTCCTCTATATTATTTACTTCTCCCCTTTTTGTTTCCTCTTGTGTAAGAGCTTCAACATAGCTCTTTTTCTTTTCAAAATCAATCCTTGTCTTATCTGAATATGCTTTTTGACTTTCCAATATCTTATTTAGCATGTTAGTGTTATCTTCAAAATTTGAATCACTGACTACTTTATCACTGATTGCTTTTTTAATATCTTCTTTTAAAGAGGCAATTTCAATAACATACCTTTCACAATTTTTTCTTGCTATTTCCAACTGTGCTGTGAGATCTTCTTCATTCTTTTTGGCTTCTTCAAAGTGTGCTTGTAGATCTTCAATCATTTCTTTTGACTCTTGTTCATTTTTCTCGATCTGGCACTTTAATCTTTGATTCTTCTTCTGAACAGCTTCTAACTCTTCTAGGGCACAATTGAGTTCTCCTTCCATATCTACTTTAGCTTCCTCCTCATCTTCTTCTTGATTATCATGTATGGCCATGAATAAAATATCTTCTTCTTCTAAATTGTTGACTCCACTATCTTCAACTGAGCTAGGATCCTTAGAATACAAGCTCTTCTTCTCGAATCCCTTCTTGGATTTGCCTTTGAAATTATTCTTGTATGTAGGCTTTTTTTCTTCTTCATCATTAACCTTATCTGGGCATCTAGCTAAAAAATGTCCAAATTTTCCACAATTAAAACATTTAAAAGGTAATTTTCCTTGATATTTACTTGTTCCTCTTTTCAGCTTGTGAATGAAAAGTGCTTTGTTGTCATCTTCATCTTCACTGGAACTATCACTTGATTCTTGAATTTTAGCTTTCTCCTTATTTGATGTATTGAAAGCTACTTCTCTCTTTGAGGGTTTATCTTATTCTGTCTACATCTCATATGCTGTGAGAATACAATGAAGCTCATCTATCTTTAGTTTGGCTAAATTCTTCATCTCCTTGATTGCCGAAACCTTTGCATCATATCTCATTGGTAGAGATCTCAAAACCTTTTGCACCACCATTGACTCTTCCAATGTTTCTCCAAGACCTTGAATTTGATTTACTATCTGATCAACTCGCAAGAGATAACTTGCTATATCTTCTTCTTCTTCCATCTTCAAACTTTCAAACTGCCTTCTAAAAGTCTACAACTTAGCTTGCTGAACCTTTCCATCACCTTTGTAAATATTCTCAATATTTACCCAAGTTTCATGAGCAAATTTACATTGCATAACTTTAACAAATTTAGATTCACATAACCCACATAAAATAGCATTTAAATCTTTAACATTACATTCACTTGCCTTCTTTTTTGCTGGAGTAATTGTAGATGTTTGTGGCTCTTCATATTCCTCCACCACTGATTTCCATATGTCAAATCCACAGGCCATCAAATAAACCTTCATTTTCATGCTCCAAAAAGCATAATTCATCCTATCAAACAAAGGTGCCTTATTTGTAGAAAATCCTTCATGTGACCCAGCCATCGTGCTTTCTCAATCTACCTTCAAGATGTAAAACTTTTCAAAAAGGAACATGCTCTGATACCAATTGTTAAGCATGGAATATACTGAGAGGGGGGGTGAATCAATATATTATATTTCTTATAAGACTTTTCTTTTATCAAATTCCACTTAATCAAACATTCAAGATATGGAATAAAACTCAAACAATAAACATCACACAAGAGAGAGACACTAGATATAACGTGGAAACCCAATGTGAGACAAACCACAGAGAATCAATCTCAAATATATTCATGAGAACAAACCCACAAGAGCACCATACCCCTTTTCCAAGTACAAACTTCAGCTATAATTCATGATCACCAACCCACAGGAGATTCAAACCCCTTTGCCAAGCACCAACCCAGCACATATTCGTGAGCACCAACCCACAAGAGCACCAACCCCTTTGACGAGCACCAACCCAACAACAATTCGTGAGTACCAACCCATAGGAGCACCAACCCCTTTGTGTATACCACACACCTATCTCTCAATGTTTCTATCTCAACAAATGATAGATCAATACCACATCTCCTACCTCTCTCTCACTTTTGCTCTTCTAAGCTAGATATAACAAATACAAATCATCTCTCACAATTGCTCTTATAAGCTAGATATTACACTATCAAATCAACCTTTCTCAACTCATAT
This sequence comes from Torreya grandis, assembly GCA_037957365.1. NCBI lineage: Eukaryota > Viridiplantae > Streptophyta > Pinopsida > Cupressales > Taxaceae > Torreya > Torreya grandis. Next base: position 951,629 of record JARHVA010003747.1, on the reverse strand, counting down.
TACAAATGGCTATTAAATAATTTATTTATAGCTTTCTAAATGACCTTTGGCCTTCCCCCTTTGTGACCTTTCAATCCTCATGGAAAATGGTGCCAATCTTGGATGACCCTTCATATCCAAGCATTTGAAAAGTCATGTGGTGACCCTTCATGACCAAAAACGTCCTTCCCACTTTTGTCCTTATCTTTGGTGACTCTTCATATTCCTCAAAGTGTCCCTTCATGAGAAATTTCACATTTACTCTTTTTTCTTCACTTGGTGACTCTTGGTATTCCCCAAGATGACTCTTCATGGGAAAATGCGTCCCATCCTTCTTTTGTCTTAATCCCGTGGCTCTTCAACTTCTCCATGGGCCCTTCTTTTGTCTCATATGCAACCAAAAATATATTCATTAATATTAAATAAATATTAACTCATATTAGCCAAGATATATATATTACCAACAACATTAAATGCAATGGGGCCTTTATCACCAATAATGTTAAACCTTTGACATCAATGACAATATTTCCAACATGATTATGGATTAAGGCATTAGTGCATAAGGTTTAAGGATTAAAATTCATGTTTTAAGGTTTAGGGATTAGGGCATTTAAGATTTAGGTTTAAGGGTGTATATAATGTCTAATTACTTTATACCATGTGTGAACCTAATTTTTATTACAAAAGATGTTAATTGGGACTAAAAATTTGGTAAATAGGGAAAGTTTATGGTTTACAATTTAGGGTATAGTGTTAAGGGTTTATAGTTTAGGGACTAGGTTTAGGGTACACAAGGTCAATCATAAAGATAATTATTAGTCTAAATAATGTTAATTTGGGATGAAATGCTTGGTTTAAGGTTAAAATATTTTATATTTATGGTTTAGAGTTTAGGGATTAAGAAATTTTAGGATTAGGGCTTGGGGTATAGGTTTTAGGGTATATAATGTACAATCATGAAGGTAATCAAGGCAAATTAGAGCTGATAAAACCCCAAATCACATTTTATAGTCATGAAATAAGGTTTAAAGGGTTTGAAATAGCCCCAATTTACTTCACATGCACAACTAGATTGGTACTCCAAAGGCTGAGTTTTAGCCATAGGTTTAAACATACATTTTATGATGTTTCTCATGATAAAATCAGTTATATCATAAGGCATGTATGTTTGTGACATGTACTCAAAATTAGGTCATAGGGATTATAATTCATGTTTTAGGGATTAGGGATTAGGGTATAGGGTTTAGGTTTAAGGACTAGTATATACTGTCTAATCACTCTATGCCATGTGAACCTAATTCTTAATAAAAAAGATATTAATTAGGACTAAATCAATTGGTAAATAGTGAAAGTTTATAATTTATAAATTAGGGTATAGTGTTTATGGTTTATGGTCTAGGGCTTAGGTTTTAATATATATATGGTTTAGGGTACATAGGGTCAATCACAAAGATAATTGAGGATAATTGGAATCACTTGGACCTATTTGTAACTATAGAATGTTTTTTTGGGTTATCATTATACCCCATGTCATCGTGCAGATTGAGTGAATTAGTCAAATGGGTAAATAAGTTTTGTGATTTAGTCCAAACTGAACCCTATCAACTTAAATCTTAGTCTAGATGATGTTAATTTGGGATAGAATGATTGGTTCAAGGTTTAAAGAGTTTATATTTATGGTTTAGAGTTTAAATATTAGGGCTTAGGGTATATGTTTTAGGGTATATAAGGTATAATCAAGAAGGTAATTAGGGAAAATTTGAGCTCCTTGAACCTATATCTATGAGTAAATAATGTGATTTTGAGCTCAATTATCCCTTGTATCATCACAGATTAAGCCAATTAAGTTTATTTTGGTTTAATGAGTGATGCAATTTTGACAAAATTTATCCTTGTGAACCTAATTCTTACTATATATAAAGGATGTTAATTGGGGCTAAATTTATTGGTTTAGGGTTTAGGGATTATGGCTTAGGGTTTAAGGTAAATGGTATAGGGTTAAAGTTACATGGTATAAGTTTTAGGGTTTAAGATATTGGATATAAGGTCCAATCACTAAGGTAATTAAAGAACATTTGAGTTACTTGTTCACTTATTTATGAAAATTACCTTCATGTTTGAATTTTTGATAAAAGTAGGGTTAATTAATCCATATACATGTTGCATACATGTCATATAATTGATTGAGACACATATTTGGTTTAGGGGCTCAATTTTTCCAAAATAATGCCCCTAATTACATAATTTGACTAATTGGATCAATTCATGATAGAATTAAACTTTTAATTTTTCCCCAAACCATATCTTGCTCTTGAAGGGGTTCAAATTGGCCTCAAATGACTCTTGGATTAAATGAATCAACTCTTTGTTTAATTATATATCACATGAAATTAGGGTCAATTTAACTTCAAATCACATTGAATATATAATTTAAAATACATTCATGTGGATCATTTTGACCCTAATTACCTCCATAATTAAAGTAATTGACATTTGCATTCATTAACTGATAACTTCAAGTTTATTGAGTTCAAAACCACATTCTATACATGTAGAACTAGCATATAAATAGATTATGTTTCTTTACTTCAATAGAGATAATAAAATTGGAGTTTATCAACCCCAAATCACATTTTAAATTCATGCAATTAGGTTGAAGAGGCTAGAAATAACCCTAATTTACTCTAGATTCATAGTTATATTGGTACACCAAAAGCTAAGTTTTGGACATAGGTTTAAAATATGAATTTTATGACATCTCATGATAAAAGAAGTTATATTGTAAGGCATATATGTTTTAGAGTGGGCATTAGGGAAAAGGGATTACAATTTATGTTTTAGGGATTAGGGATCAAGACATAAGGTTTAGGTTTTTTAAGACTTGTATATAATATCTAATCGCTCTATGCCATGTGAACCTAATTATTACTACAAAGGATGTTAATTGGGACTAAATAGATTAGTAATAGGGAATGTTTATGGTTTACAATTTAGGGTATAGTGTTTAGGGTTTATGGTTTAGGGCTTAGGTTTTAAAGTATGTATGGTTTAGGTTACATAAGGTCAATCACAAAGATAATTGAGGATACTTTGAATCACTTGGACCATTTGTGACTATAGATTATGTTTTTGGGTTGTCATTATACCCTATGCCATTGTATGAATTTAGTGAATTAGTCGAATGGGAAAATAAATCATGTGATTGAGGCCAAACTGAGCCCTGTGAACTTAATTCTTAGTCTAAATGATGTTAATTTGGGCTAAAATGATTGGTTTAAGTTTTAAAGTGTTTATATTTATGGTTTAGAGTTTAGGGATTATAACTTAGGGTATAGGTGTTTAGGTAAATAAGTTACAATTTTGATGGTTATTGGGGTAAATTTGAGGTCCTTAAACCTATATTTATGAGTAAAGAATGTGATTTTAGGCTCAATTAGCTCCCACAACATCATAGATTGAGCTAATAAAGTAAATTGTGGTAATGAGTGATATAATTTTGACCAAGTTCACCCCTATGAAACTAATTATTACTATATATAAAAGATGTTAATTAAGTCTAAATTTATTATTTTAGGGTCTACAATTTAAAGGGTTTGGGGTTAAGGGCTTATGGCTTAGGGTTTAAGGTAAGTGGTATAGGTTTTAGGGTTTAACTTAAATGGTATAGGTTTAGGGTTTAAGCTATAAGATATAGGGTCTAATCACTCAGTTAATTGAAGAAAATTTGAGTTGCTTGTTCACCTATTTGTGATAATTACTTTCATGTTTGCATTTATGATTAAATTAGGTTCAGTTAGGCCATACATGTTATATAATTGATTGAGCCATAAATTTGGTTTAGGGGCTCAATTTTGTCCAAATCATACCCTTGATTTTATAATTTGACTAATTAGATCATATCATGATAGAATCAAACTTTTAATTTTGCCCCAAATCACATCTTGCTCTTGAAGGGGTTCAAATTGGTCTCAAATGCCTCCTAGATTAAATGAATAAACTCTTTGGTTAATTATATATGACATGAAATTAAGGTTAATTTCACTACAAATCACATTGAATATACAATCTAAAATATGTTCATGTGTCTCATTTTGACCCTAATTACCTCCATAATTGAACTAATCAACATTTGCATTCGTTAGCTGATGACTTCAAGTTTACTGAGCTCCAAACCACATTCTATATATGTAGAACTTGCATATAAATAAATTATATTTATTTGATTAAATCAAGCTAATGAAATTGGATCTGATCAAATCCTAAATCACATTTTATATTCTTATAAGTAGGTTGAAGGGGCTCAAAATATCCCCAATTTACTTTAGATGCCTAATTAGATTAGTAATCTAAATGCTAAGTTTTGGCCATAGGTTAAAAAAATGACTTTTATGACATCTCATGATAAAATAAGTTATATCATAAAATGTATAAAGAGTTACACATTAAAACTAAGTAATTATAAGTGGTCAAATCAACATATTAAAATGCCTATAAATTTTTTAAAGTCTAATGTGATACCACGACACCTTAATTCACTATCCAAGGTTAGGTAGCATTCTTGTATCATTTGAAATAACACCATTATTAGGGAGCTAAAAAAATAGATAAGGTCATATATAAAATTTGAGGTAAAGAGCAAATTTTGGTTTTTGGGTGTTATGAATATATAACGTGATCACGTTACTAATGCAATTAATAATGTGATTGTGCTATTTAAATTTGAATTCAAATCCCATGATTTTTGGCTTGGGAATGACTTGTGTTCGCATGCATAAGGCTTGGACCTATCAATCTATAGTTGAGTTTGAGAGTTATGATAAAAAACAACAAAATTCAACTTTAATCATCAAATACACTATGCATTTCAATGTAAAAATTTAAAAACTTAATACCATGATGATGAGCACACTCTCTTCCATCCAAAAATATGATTTTTATTATTTTTGGACTAATTTAAGGTTTAAAATTATGTTGATTTCTAACTATACCCTTTTTAGGACACTACATGCCACAAACCTACATGCCAATATATGTTCATGTAATTTGTCTTTTGTTGATCCAAGTAAAAAAAAATTATATGGTCATAAACTAGGCCTAATTATACACACATTAAAAAAAATAGATTTTCAAAGGTATTTAGGCATGTCACATAGACGTCTATCCAGTTTTATTAGTTTTTAAGATCTATTTACTTACAAAATTCATAAAATAAAGTATTCATTGAAAAAATATAAAAAATGTAGGTCACAAATTAGAATATATTATATAAAATTTCCACAAAGGGTTTCAATGAATATTAAAATCTTCTCAAAAATTGGTGCACCATACGACTGTATATCTACTTTGTTAAGCATGAAATATACTGAGAGGGGGGGGGATGAATCAGTATATTATATATCTTATAAATCTTTCCTTTGACCAAATTCCACTTAATCAAACATTCAAGATATGTAATAAAACTCAAAAAATAAACATCCACATAAGATAGAGAGAGACACCAGATATAACATGGAAACCCAATGTGGGAAAAACCATAGAGAATCAATCTCAAATATATTCATGAGAACAACCCCACAAGAGCACCATACCCCTTTGCCAAATACAAACCTCAGCTACAATTCGTGAACACCAACCCACAAGAGCTTCAAACCCGTTTGTTGAGCACCAACCCATCACGTATTCATGAGCACCAACCCATAGGAGCACCAACCCCTTTGCCAAGCACCAACTCAACAACAATTCTTGAGCACCAACCCACAGGAGCACCAACCCCTTTGTGTATACCACACACCTATCTCTCAATGTTGTTATCTCAACAATTGATAGATCAATACAACATCTCCTTCATCTCTCTCACCTTTGATCTTCTAAGCTAGATATAACAAATACAAATCATATTCATCTCTCACAATTGCTCTTCTAAGCTAGATATTACAATATCAAAATCAACCTCACACTCACATATTACAAATGGCTACTCAAGCCTTTATTTATAGCTTTCCAAATGACCTTTGGCCTTCCCCCTTTATGACCTTTCAATCCTCATGGAAAATGGCACCAATCTTGGATGACCCTTCATATACAAGCATTTGAAAAGTCATGTGGTGACCCTTCATGACCAAAAACATCTTTCCCACTTTTGTCCTTATCTTTGGTGACTTTTTGAATTCCTCAAAGTGTCCCTTCATGAGAAATTCGCCCTTTACTCTTTTGTCTTCACTTGGTGACTCTTGGTATTCCCCAAGATGACTCTTCATGGGAAAATGCATCCCATCCTTCTTTTGTCTTTATCCCATGACTCTTCGACTTCTCCATGGGCCCTTATTTTGTCTCATATGCAACCAAAAATATAATCGTTAATATTAAATAAATATTAACTCATATTAGCCAAGATAAACAACATTAAATGCAATGGGGCCTTTATCACCAATAATACTAAATCTTTGACATCAATGACAATATTTCCAACAATCTCCCCCTTTGTCATTGATGGCAACCTCAATCTTGAAACTGCCACATCCTGTCACTTGCACATATCATCATCTAAAAACATACAGTAACTCCCCCTTACTGTAGCAACCTATACCTATTCCCTGTACCTATTTTCTACACTTGTACCTGTACTTGTTATTCTCCCCCTTTGACATCAATGGCAAAGGGCCTACCTGGAGCTAACACTTAGCTCCCCCTCACTTGATGCTGAACATCAATGGCATGAAGTAATAGAAATTACTCCCAACTCCTCTCACCGATCTTTGAATGTATCCTTTGATCATGCCTTTGAGAAGATATATGACAAAACATATACATTGTTCCCTGTCCTTTGAGCATCTGCAATCAACTCATTTGAATCTTTTCCTCTAATCTCACAACCTTCAGCATGAAACCTTAATGTGTATCTTTGATCACAAATTTGACTAACACTCAATAGATTATGCTTAAGACCTTTTACATATAAAACATTTTTAGTTTTAGTTCTACCATAATCCAAACTCCAAGTACCTTTTTTGGCTATCCTGGTAGTGGTTTTATCTCTGAATCTCACTGTACCACCATTTATCTTCTTTAGAGAAATGAACTTACTTTTATCACCTATCATATGCCTCAAACATATGCTATCAATTAACCATGGATGATCTTTACCTCCCACACGCAGAGCTATCTGCACCATCATAGAATCTTCATGTTGTTTCTTTTACCATGAACATGTCTGAACCTTCACCCTGATGAATGGAGCTTTGAAACTCTGATCCTTCTTTTTGATGAATGGAGCTTTAAACCTCTGATCCTTCTTGATTGACTCGAACATGCTTCTGCAATTTTGAGCTATGTGTCCAAATTTGGTGCACATGTAGCATAATATGGTCTCTTCATTAAAGCTTGATAGAGGAGCAAAAGAGTTGTGGCTTCTGCTTGACTCTACTTGAATTTCCTTCTCCTTATTTCTAAAACTGTTAGCTCTTTTTCTATATTCTACTTTCTTGTGACCATATCCATTACAATAAAAATAATAGCCACAAAAATAAGACCTGTCTGTATATCTCTGACCTGATTGCCTTTTGTAGCTTTGTTCCTTCCAGCCTTCTCTATTTGGAATGTCCTCTATATTCTTCACTTCTTCCCTTTCTGTTTCCTCGTGTCAGAGCTTCAGCATAGATCTTTTTGTTTTCAAAACCAATCCCTATCTTATGTGAATATGCTTTTTGACTTTCTAATATCTTATTCAACATGTTAGTGTTATCTTCAAATTTTGAATCACTGATTACTTTATCACTGACTGCTTTCTTAATATCTTCTTTTAAAGAGGCAATTTCAATAACATACCTTTCATAGTATTTTTTTGCTATTTCCAACTATGCTTTGAGATCTTCTTCATTTTTCTTGGCTTCTTCAAAGTGTGCTTGTAGATCTTCAATTATTTCCTTTGAATCTTGTTCATTTTTCTCAATCTAGCAATTTAACCTTTGATTCTTCTTCTGAATAGCTTCTAACTCATCTAGGGCACAATTGAGTTCTCCTTCCATAGCTACTTTAGCTTCCTCCTCTTCTTCTTCTTGATCATCATCATGTATGGCCATGAATAGAATCTCTTCTTATTTTGAATCGCTGACTCCACTATCTTCACCTGAGCTAAGATCTTTAGAATACAGGCTCTTCTTCTCAAATCCCTTCTTAGATTTGCCTTTGAAATTCTTCTTGTATGTAGGCTTTTCTTCTTCATCATCTTTAACTTTATCTGGGCATCTAGCTGAAAAATGTCCAATCTTCCCATAATTAAAACATTTAAAAGGTAATTTTCCTTGATATTTACCTGTTCCTCTTTTTGGCCTACGAATGAAAAGTGCTTCATTGTCATCTTCATCATCACTGGAAGTATCACTTGATTCTTGAATCTTAGCTTTCTCCTTCTTTGATGTCTTGAAATCCACTTCTCTCTTTGAGGGTTTATCTTGTTCTATCCGCATCTTATATTCCATGAGAATACCATGAAGCTCATCCATCTTTACCTTGGCTAAATTCTTCATCTCCTTGATTGCCAAAACCTTTACATCATATCTCATTGGTAGAGATCTCAAAACCTTTTGCACCACCATTAACTCTTCCAATGTTTCTCCAAGACCTTGAATCTGATTTGCTATCTGATCAACTCGTAAGAGATAACTTGCTATATCTTCTTCTTCTTCCATCTTCAAACTTTCAAACTAGCTTCTAAAAGTCTATAACTTAGCTTGTTGAACCTTTCCATCACCTTTGTAAATATTCTCAAGTTTTACCCAAGTTTCATGAGTAGATTTACATTGCATAATTTTAACAAATTTAGATTCACATAAACCACATAAAATAGCATTTAAAGCTTTAGCATTACATTCACTTGCCTTCTTTTCTGTTGGAGTAATTGTAGATGTATGTGGCTCTTCATATTCCTCCATCACTAATTTCTATATGTTGAATCTAAGGGCCATCAAATAAACCTTCATTCTCATGTTCCAAAAATCTTAATTCATCCCATCAAACAAAGGTGCCTTATTTGTAGAAAATCCTTCCCGTGACCCAGCCATCGTGCTTTCTCGATCTACCTTCAAGCTGTAAAACTTTTCAAAAAGGAACTTGCTCTGATACCAATTGTTAAGCATGAAATATATTGAGAGGGGGGGTGAATCAGTATATTATGTATATTATAAATCTTTCCTTTAACCAAATTCCACTTAATCAAACATTCAATATATGCAATAAAACTCAAACAATAAACATCCACATAAGATAGAGACACCAGATATAACGTGGAAACCTAATGTGGGAAAAACCACAGAGAATCAATCTCAAATATATTCATGAGAACAACCCCATAGGAGCACCATACCCCTTTGCCAAGTAAAAACTTCAACGACAATTCATGAGCACCAACCCACAGGAGCTTCAAATCCCTTTGTCGAGCACCAACCAGTACCTATTCGTGTCCACCAACCCATAGGAGCACCAACCCCTTTGTGTATACCACACACCTATCTCTCAATGTTGATATCTCAACAATTGATAGATCAATACAACATCTCCTTCCCCTCTCTCACCTTTGCTCTTCTAAGCTAGATATGACAAATACAAATCATATTCATCTCTCACAATTGCTCTTCTAAGCTAGATATTACAATATCAAAATCAACCTCACACTCACATATTACAAATGGCTACTCAAGCCTTTATTTATAGCTTTCCAAATGACCTTTGGCCTTCCCCCTTTGTGACCTTTCAATCCTCATGGAAAATGGTGCCAATATTGGACGACCCTTCATATCCAAGCATTTGAAAAGTCATATGGTGACCCTTCATGACCAAAAATGTCTTTCCCACTTTTGTCCTTATCTTTGGTGACTTTTTGTATTCCTCAAAGTGTCCCTTCATGAGAAATTCGCCCTTTACTCTTTTGTCTTCACTTGGTGACTCTCGGTATTCCCCAAGATTAATCTTCATGAGAAAATGCATCCCATCCTTCTTTTGTCTTTATCCCATGACTCTTCGACTTATCCATGGGCCCTTATTTTGTCTCATATGCAACCAAAAATATATTCGTTAATATTAAATAAATATTAACTCATATTAGCCAAGATAAACAACATTAAATGCAATGGGGACTTTATCACCAATAATACTAAACCTCTAACATCAATGACAATATTTATAACATACTTTATTTTTATAAAACAAATAGGAGTTCCTCTTCAAATTTTAGATGTTTGACCTAGTTATACTAAACCAATTTTTTTTAAAATTATTGTTTTGGAAACTAGACTCAAAATTTTACATTTCATGTTCTTACACCATCTTCAAGTTTGGAGTGTAGATATCTTGATTTATCTACAAAGGTTTAAATTTATAATTTTTTAGGGAAATGATGTCCATAGGTGGGCCACTTTTTGTCCCCCAACTTTGTGCACTTACCCATCACAATTGCCAATTGATATGTAATTAAATGTAAATGAAACAAGTAGATATTAAATATCATATGTAAATGTAAAACATACATAATGATTCAAATAACCTAACTTAGAGAATAATGTGAAATTTTTTAACCCTATATGAAGTAATAATGATCATTAACCAATAATATGTGTAAACATTAAATGATCAAAATAAAAAAATATGCATAGTTTAAGGAATCATATTATCAAATAGTATATATGCGATACATGAAAATTTATATGTCATAATTTAAGATAAATAATCTAACATATATCAATAAAAAATGTAGACCATAACATGTACGTAGACAAAATTCATGATATAGGCATATGATGTGGGCCATATCATCATATAAAATCATTTGTGCTTACAACTAGACCCCTAGCATAATAACTAGCTCTCTTACTCCTCATTTCCTCCAAATAACTTGTGTTTTATTGTCATAGACATAGATTCATGGGTATTGGATGCCTCAATACAAGGAGAGACTCTCCTCTCAACATTTTATTCATCCATTATTTCATCAACAACTAGTGAAAATTGTTGTGTTTGCACAAAATATGAAATATAAACATTAATGCATTAAAATTATATATTGAAAATTTCATAATTTTTTTAAAAATGTAAAATTTTGTAAAATGGTTCTACACTCACCATATTCCATTTAAATGGTTATCTAGGGATATGAGATTTCATATACACCCATAATTAGGAATCCTATAGATCATACACATATCATTAGATCTAGATGTACATACAATTATGTAAATATGACATAAAATATCATTGTTTAAAGCTATAAACAATTTTACTATGTGTTCTCACCAGTCTCTATCCCTAAATCATGACCTCCTACAAAGATAGTGAATTCTTTGATTTAGCAACAACATCAGCTAAACTTTCTTCTCATCCATGAGGGGTGCCCATAGCATCCCTCATCATCTATAAAACCAATAAATGAATAATGTGTGAATCCAATGAACATGATAAAAATCTATGACCATAATATATATCTTAAAATATATATTTTTGTTTAGAGGACAATAAACATGTACATGAATAAATATGTAATTTAAAAGTTTTCAAACCTTTGTATAAGGTATAGCCTTTTCAATTGTGGCCTCTATAATAGATTTAGGGCTTGCTGAGCTACCCAAAATATCACCAATCATCTAGACAATCAACAAATAATAAGTTCAGTCAAATAAATTAGTCAATTAAGTAAAAACATACTAGAAAATAAACTTAATATTATTTTATAAACATAAACAAATTATAATTAAAATTAAACATGTGTATCAAATATAGATGGTGAAGTTGATAAATCCTCTACAATAGGATACTAGTGTATCCTAATAGGAGTCAATGAAGCTAATACATCTTGCATAGTGTCTGGCATGCTAGTGTTATGTATTATTGTAGCATTTATAGGTGGTATATGATTTAAAATTCTAGTGTCTATCATGCTAGTGTTATGCACTACTAAAGAATATACATATGTCGTACACTCTGGCATGCTAGTATTCATAAATGTATCACACTAAAATATCACCTAGACCACTTATAAAATTTTTAGAGTATGAGATTGTGAATGATTACATAGATTTACATGTGCACTTCATATGATTATACATAGATAGCAACCTATTCATAATGTTATGGTTGAAAATGGGTCAAACATAAGCATATGCACCATGACACTCTTATAACACTTGGGATACGTAAAGTGAGATATATTCCCTTAGATATAGTCATTATTTATTTTAGTGGACACATTAAGAACTCTATCATGAATATTGTACTTCCTTTATAAGTTGGATTAGCACACATATCCATTTTATTCCTAAAATTACCTAGTGCAAGTATATTTGATATATTATTGTGTAGTTCATGGTTACAACAACTTTGAGACATCCCATCTATAGTACACTGATGAACAAAATATATACATGCTAATCAAGTGGTTAAGGTTGAGGGTGTCCCATATGAGTATCCTCTACTCTTTCCATAGGTAATTCCACCATAGTTTCTAAATAAAGTTGTAGCATAGACACCAGTTATAGTTATAACACCATTACTAGATATTACATGATTATCAATTATAATAGATAGTATAGCTCCTATGCATACATCATAATGTTAAATAGAGTCATCAGTGTAAGCTAGGTCTACTCTTATGGTATCTACACATGCATACTTTCCCATAGAGACCATTACTAGAGAGACCCCTATGTCAGAGATACATCACATATTATATATGGATTTATTATACTCAATTTACATTGAGATTAATTTGATTGGTTTCTAGGGATTCTTAGAATAGGGTACCTACATCACTTACAAAGTTTTATTCTACCATATGGGTCCCAAGACCCCTACAATTCACATGACATCACAGTTTGTGCCACATCACCATAACATCACTACATAAGCAAATTCAGATTTAGATTATAAAATATAATAAATCATGGGCTCACATTTGCCCTTTTACACCACATGCATGATCATTGTTCCCCTATTCGACATAGGTAACAATGATAGTGAGTCTCCCATGAGACTCATTGGTTAGTATGGTTCATGCTCCTATACATACTTCTTTTTCTCTATCTTTCCTTGTACATAGTTTATTTTCATTTAATTTTACATATTTTATACTAAAAAAACACAAAAACAATATAACATGTAAAAATAATAAAACATTCAAATATTTAAAATACACAAAATTTATAGATTTCAATGCATTATTATTTTTACATTTACACTACTTGTCAGATACTGCATATTGTTATCTATCCTAGTATAGTCAATTTTATCATACATGAAAGATTCACTTGTTCTTGTTTAGTTTTTATAGATTTCATATAGGACTCCAATTCACTACACTTATCTAGACTAGCTATCATTTACCCACTAGGGGCATATACACCAATCCAGGGTTATACATTTGATACATCCACCCACTCAGGGAAATCTCCTACATTGTGATATTACCAAGTTCTATCTTTACATATTATAAATTCTAATTTATGCATTGATACATTTTAATATTGACCATTACTACTCATTACTCATATTTTTTGTCAACTATCACTACTTAGACTTAATTTTTATGCATCTTAGCATTTACATAGATTTGTACTACATGGTTATACATGCTTTCATTTCTAGCATTCATAGCTTAGAATCGATTATGTTCCCTATGTTTTTTACATATTTGAGGGCATTTAGATATGCCATTATTTTTTAGCTCTACACCACGTCTCTATTTGTATGCCTTGGACATGTGCCCATGTCCCTTGTGTATTATTTCCTACTTTTATATGCATAAATTTGAGCATGTCCCTTTATGTGGATCTAAGCCAAATTTCTTGTTGCTTGTGTATATGGATATTTGGACATGTCCTTATATGTCTTCATTCGCATATTTAGTGATATGTGCCCATGTCCTTTATAATGTGTCCCCTTGGCCTACTTTTATGTACCTCATATGTTTGTATGTATATTTCCTTGTATTATTCTTCACTATGACACTTGTATTTATTTCTCTCTCTCTCTCTCTCTCTCTCTCTCTCTCTCTCTCTCTCACACACACACACACACACACACACACACACACACACACCAGTTTTTGATACCATGAGGGACCTCATGCATCAAACCTTCCTAAATGGATATTGTGATGGACATCATTCACCATACCCATAGGTAGTTACTCATATTTACTACTATACACATTGATTACATCTATTTTGACACCCTTGTGAAATTTTAGATTATAACATACATCTTATGGTACCTGCTTATGTTCAAATTCATTTACATTGTAATGTTATGTTTGTACATTGTATTGGAATATCATGAAAATGCTTATGCTAACACATTTTATAGATATACTTCTTTTGAGGACAATTCTTACATAGGTTTCACAACTAGCCTCAAAAGAGGTGGTATTCATAGGGGTTTATCATAGAGATCAGGCTCCTATTTCTCTATTCAGAGATAAATTTTAGCACATATGATTAGTTTTAAAAATAAAACATAGGGTATATACAAAAAGGAATAGAGACTCAAAAAATAGTTTAGATCACCCATATTTCAGACTAGGTAGACAATCCACTACAAGGTGTTATTGTCTAGTAGCCCCAACTTTAAGATAGTCTAGATTAGTTAGATTAATACACTAGGTACAATACAAATTTGTATAGATATATTCATAGGTTTGACATCTATGTTCAAATTTTGATCAAATTCATTCATTACAACTCATATTCATACCATTTTCTCATATTTAGGGGCATCATGCATGATATGAACACTCCCAAATTCAACTCAAATATACATATTTAGTTATTAGAGGTTAAGTTCATATTTAGTATACTCATATACCATATTGGGGGTATGTGCATGACACATAGGTTACATATAGTCAACTACAAAAGTTGATTAGATAGAATGGAAAACTCCATGTCATCCTCTACACTTTATACACTTACTATCAAATTTTAGGTTGTCACTATATTCATGCCTTACTCCATCTATAGTGTTTTACATTCTTGAGTGGCCTAGAGTTGTCTAATATACTTGAGTGGCTATGGAGATGACATACATAGTTAGATATAATTAATTAGATACTTTCATTAGTTTGTATAATTCAGTTAGATATGCATCTACTTTACATGGGTGGGTAATGATGGAGTCATGGCCTACTTGATTTATTTAGCCACCCACATGAGAGGGTTAGACACACTTATAGTCTTATCCAAGCTATTCATAGATCAGGATCCACTAATCAGGGGTGGGCAATGATGGAGTCAAAACTAGATTGAGTTCTTGAGCCATCCATACGAGGATTGAATGAGTCATTAGTTTATTCCAAGTTATTCAATGATATGATCACTATGTACACTCACACACATAGGTTTGTCACTAGGTCCATTCTTTGGTTTGCATACCCAATGAGTTTTATTCATTCTTTTCCTTTATCTTTGCTCAAATTTACACAGTTACTTTATTTCATCATAGTATTTTTCTTTTGATCATCTCTTAAGTAAGAACTAATTTTTGCATGTTTCATTGTAGGTCATTTCTTTATATCATGTTTCACATATGCAAACTCAGATTCACATATTTAGACTTAGCTACATGGTATTCACTTTCAAGGTAAATCTAGGTATGATTCTTTTTCCTTTATACTAGTCATTTCACTTTGATACATTTATAGCACAAAGGGGGGTGGGCCAAATGTAATCACCTAAAATGTGGTATTTGGATGCTAAGAATATGGCTTGAGTTAGCCTATTCCTAACTTAGTCTTAGACCTATATTAGAGAGTTTTCACACTTTTTTAGTCATTATGTAAACCAAAAAAAATTATAGTCAGCTAAAACATAATCCTATGATAGATTTCTTAGATCCTAACCCAGTTTGCCCAATAGTCTGCTAGGTCGACATTAGCACCACATTTGTGACATTAAAGCCACGTGGTGCTAGTGTTCCCAACTTGATGCTATTATATTTTGACATAACTCTCTTGAATGGATACTTTTTCAAATGTGTGCTCCACCTAAAATTGGCCTAATAAAATTTTATTATCTACATAATCTACAGATCTCTATAAATACAAATCTATTTGACTTTTATTCACTAGATGGAAAATAGATACAAAAGACAAGTCAAGCAAAATCAGGGTATTTTATCTATATTCTTCACTAGTTATGCATACTACCATATACAACAACACTAAACCTAGATTTAAAATACTTTAAGGTTCAATCACATTCAAGGCATCCAAGTCCACTCTCATTCTAACATTCACTTGCACTTTCATCAAGCACTAGGTGGGATAACTACATCGGGATTGATCCCTCTTTGGAGTATTGGTATGTAGGCAACTCTTTTCAAAATGAGGTGTTAAGGATGTCCAAAATACCCTAATAATGAGCACATAATCATTTTTCATGTCATAATTTTAAGGAGGATTAGTGTTTGTATACTAAATAAAGTTTTTTAGGCATAACACAGTTCTAAATTTTGTGCGTGCAGGAACAAGACCCAAAAACATAAGCACAAGTGATTCAAGAAAATAGGAACAATCCTAAAAAGATGACATTATAAAAAATTTAAGGACACTAAAATAGTATAGTGATACTATCTAGGTGGGGATATACTATATAGTGAGAAGATAGATCATGGGACCCAGTTGACGACACTTAGAACTATCCAGAACAAAGTTTTCAAAACATAGATCATCTATGATAGTTAGTTTCTAGATAAGTTTATATATAAGAATATTTATTACTATTTTTATAACATAAAATAAGGTCAAAATCCTTAAAAAATTAGTACTTAATTATTGCATATTATTTGACTGATTTAGACATCTTATCCCTTTAATCTAAACATAGGATTTACATAGTTAAACCCTCAAAGGTTAAATTAGATTACTATAACTTCTACCTATTTAGACCCCAACCATTTTTAATAGAAATGGGAACTCATTTTAGCTTAATAGGTTAAAAGGTTGTAGTTTTGAAAATATAATAGGTAAAATTTGGTTTTCATATAGTTACCCACAATATCCACCCATTTTGACAAGTAAAGCTATACAATTCAAAGGTTGGGAAAGAGAAAAGGGATGAACACTAGTAGAGGGGATAAAATAGTGATATAATAAAGATGAAAGTTATTCCCCTTGTCCAAAAAGTCTAAAATAAGTCCTAATGACCCTGGTGAATATGAATAAGATTTTTGATCTTTCATGGATTTAGCTAGGGAGGCCATGAAACAAATGTAAAAAATTCAAGAACAAGCACAACAAATTATTTTTCAAAGACAAATAATTCATACTCCTCAATAAATTATGGACAATGTCCAAAGTACATCCATAAATTTTTACAACATTTTAAATAAAATCCAAGTCTCCTGTGGTGAGTACCAGCCCGAAAGGGTAAAAGTGTTAAAAATTGGCACCAACTAAAATAATTTTAAAAGAGATTCAAATTCCTAGTTTAGTTTGTAATAAATAATTCATATAATCACTTGAACTTAATGTTTTCCCAATATGTAGTAGGAGATTTGAATTATGTGATTTTCAAGAGAGATGGTGCCTTTAATTGGAATGTATAGATGAAAGCCTTGATAGATAAATTTATAGGTAAAAAAAGAGAGGTCATGGAGATCTTGAAATATATAAGGGTAAAATATGTGATATCCTCTATTGGGAAATTGGTAAATAGGCCTAATTTTGAATCACTTATTAAGGAAACTATAATAAATTCAAGAATGAAGTTGAAAGAACTGCTTATAAAACTCATGATAAAATTTTATAGCTAATAAATTTTGTAAAAGATAGAGTAACTAAGGTAGAATCCCTTACAATAAGGTTCAAGGCCTCAAAAATTGAGAATATAAGGTTGATGAGTGAAGATATAAAAATATTTAAGACTTATATGCTTATTTTTGACATTATCAATAAAGAGTTTGAAGCTACTTATGCATTATTTGAGAATTCAATTCTATAGAGGAGGCTCCCAAATTATCTTCAAGAATGTAATCAATAACGACTACTACCACATTAGCATAAGGCCCTCACTTCTTAGGATATATTATAATTCATAATCCAAAGGGACCAATTTTAATTCCTCAAGGCATCGTAATGGATATTACAGTTACTTCTATTCAAACATCTATCATGCAACCATTTCCCTCTCTTTGTGGTGTCATACTAACACCACTTTATATATATATGTGTGTGTGTGTGTGTGTGTGTGTGTGTGTGTGTGTGTGTGTGTGTGTGTGTATTTATGTTTTAAATTGATTTGGGATTTGTGGACTTAATTTTATTGGAATATATGTATTATATTTTAGTCAAGGAATATTATTTATACACACACTTTTCATACATGCATGCTATGCATGAATTTTGACACATGATTCTATTATTGGAAATTTAAATTTAGAATTTGCATGGAGAATGGGGCATCCCCTTCCCAAGCCTATACATGTTTATATCCTCACAATACCAAAGGGAGGATAATTTTGGTTGTTAATTTTAATAATTAATTCTAAGGATTGTTCTGCAATTAGTCTTGATGTTCAAATCTTGTTCTCCCCTAATTTTTTGAGTTTTTTAAAGAAGTTCCATCAATATGATATCCTAGTATTTTATTTGTGTATGAACATTCTTTTGTTATAGTTATTCATATTTTCCATTATCTAATTTGAATGGTTTTTGTGTAATAATCATAATATCCCTTTATAGATGTGTAATTGTAATCTCACAAACAATACAACCTTTTATTATGTGCACTAAAGTTCACTATATTCTTTTTTCCTTAGAATCTTAATTGTGTTTGACTATCTATGTGCTAATAGTAACTTGAAACAAATATTGTTTCTTGATTATTTGTCTAGCCCATATTTCAAGATCAAAATTAGAAGGGTTTCATCTTGTTCGATTCACAAACCTTCTTCTCTACCATATCCTTATTTTTTTTAATTTCTTTTAATCATGACCACCTTATGTTAGACTAATCATCAATCCAACCATCTCAATTACATCTATACTTACTTGACATCTAAACCATCTAAGGTAAAAAACTATTCGCTCACTGCCATTCCACCAAAAGGTTGTTTATAAAACTCAATACCCTACAACTCATTCCTTGGAGTGAATCTTTATTCACCAATCCTAAAATGTTAGAGGTTACCTTGTAATATTCATTGATGTGGATAAAACCCACATCAATAAGGTGCTTAATAAACTAGTTTATCAAGAGATGGATTATTAGTTATCTAACAGTGTGGATGAGAAATTGAGAAAGACCATATTGGCCAAATATTTTAAGACACCCCTAAGCATTGAGAGGTAGTAGTTCTAAAATTAGGAATAAATTTTAAAGACCTTAAAACACATTTTATTTTAGGTTTAGACTCAATCAAATCATATTTTAGGAACCTAAGAGGGTAATAGAGCAATAGATAAATAAGTTTCAAAGATAATTCCATTAAAAATATGGATATTATGAATATGAACATGATTTTATATTTTTAAATCTCAAGGATGACTCTAAATTATACACAAGGATATGAAATGATAATATTTCTATAAGGATTGCTAAAATGATGTAATATGATCCATCCATTACAAAGGAGGATGTAAATAGGATAAATTAAGAAGATAAGGGTAAGGACCTTGAACAAGCTAAACAACCTCAAGTGGAGGAAGACATAGAAGTAGATATCTATGGTAAACTCAAAGAAAGGGTACCAAAAAATTTCTCGAAGTTAAATGATGTAGGGAAACATGTTCTAGATATGGGGACACCCTTGGTTCAAAAAGTTACATTTTCATTCATTGTATGAGTTTCCATAGTCATTCACCTCGGGATCCAATGTTTAGGAATTCACCTCCTTCTCCTCTAGTACACACTAAAACTACTCCTCTTATGGTAACTTAAATGAGAAGATATTATCCTACTAGTATGAAAAACACTAAAGTTACAAGAGAAGAGGAGAGGCCACCTCACTACTTAGGTGAATCATTAGGCATCACCTACTTTGATATAAAATATGAGTATGTAGAATAATATTTACATTATAAGAGCATCTAAATGAATTGATAAAGGAGGGGGATTTAGAGGAAAACTAATAAAATGACTCAGAAGGAGAGATTACATTTAATATTTAAAAAAATACCTCCACAAGGAATCTTTTTCTTGCATAACCCAAGCCATCCTCATATTCATAATAATTATAAAGTTACTACAATTAAAAAAAGTAAAAATCATGTTGTTTCCAAATAATAAAGTGTAGAAGTTACTTCTAATCTTCCACATATTCATGAAATATAACATACACCAATTGGAAATAAGGACAAAAATTATATTAACAATAAGGAAGAGTATTGAGAATAATCTCCTCTACCTACCACTACCACTTCTATTATGTCTTTAGTTATTCCTAACTCAGTTGCCTCAATGACTAATACATAAGACTCAACACAAGTCACTACTTCCCATACATTTCATGTTATATCAACTACTTCTATTATTCCTCCCACTATTGTAACTTTATTGGGTTCCTTGTTTATTTATACCATTGGTATTCCTATTACTATGAGTACTGCAATTTTGGATTCTTTGGTTGGCATTGTTTCTCCCACTAACCCCATAACTGTGACATATACACCAATTGAACAATTATTGAAGAAACCAACCCAAGAAATCATTACAAATCATATAAATGTATAAATCCCAACAACTCTTATTTCTATTTCTTGTCATAGCTTACACTTTGAGGATTTAGTATCTTAGTATCATTTTGGCACACATATAGTACAGACACCTTTCTATCCAATTGAGGTTGTTGATAACACAAGGTACTAAAAATAACCATCAATATTATTAGTCTATCATTCTTATAATATTAAAAAATGTGTCATTAAGACTCTTAAAATAAATATTTCCAAAGAGAAGATGGTCATTGCACCTTTTCCTTCACTTTCCACATCTCCCAATTCATGTTTATTAATTGAAACCTCTACCCTAGTGCCACCTCATAAGATAATTTGAATCCTCCTATCCTCATTCCTCCACCAAAAATCAACTCATCCCTTACCACTCAATATTCCACTCAAACCTCTTATTAGGACCTACTAGTAACTCCCTCATGGATACAAGAGATTTAAGCATGGTATTCATCCAAAAAAGGCTTGGTTATTACCAAAGAACTAAAACTAACTATATAATTTAGTGACACCTCTAACACATTTCAAAGAGTGATAAGAATTAAAATGAATACTAGAGGGAAACCAATTGAATTTATGAGTAAAGAAGAGCTCTTCACATTGACTAAGAATAGGAAAACCATGCTTGGAGAGGATGATGAGATCCAAAATATATTATCTTGATGGTTGATGCTAGTATGGGAGTTTTCAATAAGATGTTTCATGGCTTACAACAAACTAATAAGAGATTGGAAGCACATGGCATAATATAGGCTCTAAAGGACATGATAGATAGTGTGTAGGGTTTGACAATGACCCTTTATAGTATTGTATGTTCTATATGCCAATTAAGGGTAGAGTCATAGCCATAATGGACAAATGTGGTGAGTTTATAAGTATCCTTGAAAATATTGGATGCCAAAATTAATTTCATTGCTATAATAGTAAGAAATAATTTATATTAAAATATCAATCTATTATAACTTTGATACATATATTTGGCACAAAAATATGTGAACAATAAAAGGATTCAGCTCATGGAGTGGCATAATTAGATGTATAACTTAGTTGAAAAAATGACCAATAAGGACCAAAAAGTGATAGAGACATGTGGAAGCATGCATATCTATAGCATATATACATGACTAGGGAATATGGTGACCAAACCATTTTGTAATAGTTTTCTTCAAATTATTGTTAGATGTTTTAAATTAGAAATTAATAGCACAATTTTTGGGAGTAGTGATCAAGTGATCCAATTGATTCCTTTTTTTAAAGATTAAGTGTCAAAATTATATGCCCTGAATTCATACTTTAGAGTTTCTATGAGATTGCACAAGAAATTAATGGACATAATCTAGGTATTGTTAAAGACAACTATCACCAATATAGAGGTAATAGTTCTAGATTTCGTAGCATGCATGAATACATACAATAATAAAAATGAGAAAGAATGGTCGTATACCTAGGTAGGAACTTCAACTACCCAAACTCAACCACTGATAATTGTATCATTTAATCTTACATACACAATAGTCTATACTAAAATTGGCCTCGTGTTTTCTATAATTCCTTTTACTATAACTCCTCTACATGCCCTGTCAAAACTAATAGAAAATAGAGTTACATCTTCAATCATGATGATGATGTCAAATTATTTCATGGTTGGTGCTACATCAAGATCCCCTATTTTTGATACAACTAATCAATCAATTTTAACTTGAGTCCAGTCATTAATGGAAGTTCCACTCAAGCTTCATAAAATTATTTATTTATTCTAATTTTGGTGTATTATTTGTATATTGTATTTATCCATTTGTACATTCAGATTGTAAATTTAAATTATGACTTGTTTATTTATAAACATTGTAACCATGAAAGACTTGTATTTTAAAGTTAAGAGGTAGTCTAATTTTATAACTTTTTAGATATGAAAAAACATTTGAAGATGAAGTAGTGCCTATCCAAAGCTATATATGTTATATTTTGTCCATTATAAAGAGAGGATAATTTGGAAATTAATACAAGTGAATAAAGTTCTACGACTATTGTGTGAGTTTGTGTGAATGTATTGACTCGTCCAATTTTCTATGTTTCATTGAATAAATTCCATTGAGTTGATGAATCTATAAGAGGTTATGTATATGTCTTATTTATAGTGATTGGATTGAATTTTATTTTAGTCATAATCATGTCTTTGGTTATATATCATGCTTAACAAATTTTAGTGACATTGGATATGCATAATAATCTGGTACTACCACCATCTTTTATCATAATCATTAGGTTATATTGCACTTGTTTCCTTACTATATTTATTATATTTCACTATATTTTTATGATTATAATTAACTCAAAGTAGACATTGATTCATGACATATGCTTAGCCTAAGATAGTAATTCATCTTTGAAGGGTTTAATATTTAATTTTGTCATAGATCTCTTTCTTTTCTAACCTATATTTCCCTCATTTTATCCCTTTTTATCAGATCTAATTTAGTTTATATCCATCCATATACCATAAGTATAAATTTTGATTGAGTTTTAGACATCCATCATATCTAAAACATCTGAGGTAAATAGCCATTGTGGTCACTACTATTCCAACACGTGGTTATTTATAAAAATTAGAATAACAACTTGTGCCTTGGAGTGAATTTTCACCAATCATAAAATGTAGGGACTTTACCATAAGAATGTTTGGTGTGTATTAAACCAACATCAATAGGTTTTATTTGACCATAGAAGGAGGGATATAACATCCTATCATTAGGATTCATTTTAGTTGTAATGGATCAGCCAACAAGGTTAATAAGGCCCAATTATAATTATTGTCTACTATTACTATCAACTTTATAGGTTCATAACAGACCCAAATCAAATAGTAGATCCCTAAGAGAGCTATAACTCAAAAAAATTCATTAACCCAAAGGAAAAAACCTTAACACTTCATTATAACATTGTTAGTGGGCTATGTCATCACTGTAGTTGGTGTCATCTATGACATACCCATTAATACTAAAAAATATCTTCCTTCATTCTCTCATTCTAGAAAAATAACTATAGAGGAACACATGAAAACCTTAAAGATTTATTTGAGATTGTTGAATGTGGTTTATGAAGATGTTGCATGCAGATTATTAACTTTCACCTTATAAGATGATTCATATGACTGGTTCCTTAAAATTATAGATAAATCAATAACATCATGGGATCAATGTCATAATACATTTATTACACTATAGGTAGGTTACTAAACCTAAATTAGTATATCAACAATTCTATATTATGAAAAGGGAACATAATGAACTAATTAGAGATTTTAATGCAAGATTCCAAAATATGTATAGTCATTTAAATGTTATATATATACCTATTGATGAATTATCTCTAGAGAGATATAATAACACCTTATATTCAATGTCTATGTAACCACTTAAAAGTGGTATTTGGATACTAAGTGTGTTTCTTGATATAGCCTATTCCTAGCTTATCCCTAGACATATCCTAGAGCCTTTACGACACTTTTAAAGCCATTATGTAGACCATATAAATCTATAGTTATCTCAAACATAGTACTAGGACAACATTCCTAGACCCCAACCCAGTGTGCCCAACAGTCTATCAAGTGGAAATTAGCACCACACTAAGGACACTATAGCCATATAGTGTTGTGTCCCCAACTAGGTGCTAGTGTCCATTTTCCTAACTCTTTTGAATAGATACATTTTCATATGTGTGCCCCTCTTAAGGTCATCTTAAGTACATTTTATTATCTACACAAGCTAAAAATATCTATAGATATAATACTATTCGACTTCTATTCACTAGAAGGAAAATAGATGCAAAAGCCTATTCAAACAAGAAAAAAGTTGAGCAAAATTAAGGTATTTGATCCCTATTCTGACCTAATTATACATACTACCATATAAAGTATCCCTAATCCTAGATTTTAAATATTATCAATATCAAGAAAACCAAAGGCATTCAAGACCACTCTCATTTTAGAATTCACTTACACTTGCACCAAGCACTAAGTGGGAGAACTACATCAGGTTTGATGCCACCTCAGAATATTGGTATGTAAGCAATTATCTTCACATTGGGTTGCTGAGGAGTCTATCATATCCTACTAATGAACACACATTTATTTCTCATGCCATACTTTCAAGGAGGATTAGGATTTTCACATTAAATTGTATTTTTTAGGCATAATACAAAGTTTCAGATTTCATGTGTAAGAATAAGAACTAAAAACATAGGAATAGGTAATCCTAGAAAATAGGAAGAGTCTTGAAAAGAGTAAATTATCACCACTTTTAGGACACTACAATAGTATGGTGCTATTGTTCAAGTGGGGCACTACTATCTAGTGAAAAATTAGATCCTAAGACCCCTTTGACAACACTTAGTCCTATTATAACCTAGATCATCCACGACAACCACTTTTTAGATAATTATCTATTTATGTATGTTTATTAATATTTTTAAAAACTCAAAATACATATTAAATTAGTGGTTAATTATTATAAATTATTTAACTAATTTATACATCTCAGCCCTTTAATCCAACTTAGGATTTACAATAGTAAAACCCTAAAAGGTTAAAGCATTTGGTAAACCTAACTTACTTTAAATATTGCTTCAAAGCCTAATTTAATTAATCCATATTTTTGTGTAACAAATCAGGGCTACATATTTCTAATTTTCTTATTAAAAAAAAAACTAGTTAATTAAATCAATCTCATATTAGGGTTTAAATTTATCTGAATATAATTTAAATTATTGCAAAGAAACCTTAGATTTAAACAACCTTAATCCTAGACACACTTAGGGTTTCCATCATTTTTCTATTCATAATCAACTTTTAGATTCAAATATCTTCTAATTTCATATCATCATGATAATAATGAAATAAGAAATTAATTACTTTTTGTTGTAAAGTTTAATACATTCATTTGCATTCTTGTTCCCTTTAATTCAAAATGAACTCAAAAAAGACATAAACACATGTATAGATGATGATTTATATAAATTTCAATATATGTCATATCTCACAACATGTTATCTTTCTCCCATGTGGAGTTCCATTAACAAGAAAACCCATACACACATAGAGGATTTAGCATAAAATCTAACAACTATGTTTCAAGTTTCAATGTCATATCTTATGCACAGGAAAAAATCTCCTTCTCCTCTTCATCTGCATGAGGGTGATAGTTAATTTACCTCTAACTAGGTCCATGTTATAATTCTTCCATGAGATGAATTATCCTATACCAATATCACTAATCCCCATGCTTAGCATATTCACACCTCTTCCCTAAAGGGTGTGTGCCTACATGTTTAATAAAAAATAGGCAGGGTTTTAACTTTTGAGACTCTATGTGATCAAATTATCAGTATGAACAAGATAATTTTAGGTTTATAAAATAAGAATAAACTATTACATGAAAAGATCACAAAATTTGAAAATCAATTTTGAAGATATAAGTCTCCAAGGCATAATACTATAAATCATGTATATGTATCTTCACCTAGTTTGTGGCAAACAATGTTACATATCCAAATCATAAATCACAAAAAATTACATCTAAACTACTGATTAAAAATCATTCAAACGTCAAATAAGTGTTCAAGTGAGCTATTAATGGAAATTATTATAGCTAAGTTGATCAACTTACCCCTTTAGACCCAATGAGGAGATCTAGATATTTTTGTGCATATAATAGAATGCATGGGAACCACACCAATTCATGTATAACATTGAAAATAAAATACAAAAAATAATGGATAAAAATGACTCAAATATTGATACATAATCTAAAAAACATACAATGTCACATCTACCAATTCAAATAGGGTCAAATTTAGAAATAATACAAAAATGGTTACCAAAGCATAACTCAAAACAATACAAGGTTAAAAGAGCACACTCAAATCAAGAAATAGTAAAATAAGCTTAGATAAATCAAAAAAATATTCCTCTCCCAATTGAGGCTCAATATTAAATATGGTATAATTTTTGTCACAACAATCTACAATAGTCTAATTATCATGATTAAGGTTTGGGAAAATAGGCCCAAGGCATCACTTCTATTCTAGTAGTTGATAAAATTGGTCAATAGGGTTTGGGATTTATTGAAAATCTCAAAACACATCAATCACAGATATAGTTTATCAAGTAAAAACATCTAAATACACAAGACATGTTACCAAAAGAGATTAATCTTAATTTGCATAGTCAAAATCATGCTACACAAACAAGCATTCTCAAAATAAGTTTTCTAGCCAAAGAGCCTCCACAACATAGTATGTCTAAAATAAGAATAGTTTCAAAGGGAAAAATCATAATAAATATGCCAAAGCACAACTTAGAAAGGTCAAATATATAACATGAGATAATTCCCTCTATCATTCCAAGTTATTATGATTATGATGATGAATGATACTCATATTCCTACTACAACAATATTCAATTACTACATAAAAATCACACTACATGCAAGATTAAAGTTCTTATTTTCATCATAGGTCATGATGATAGTGATTCTCCCATGAGAATCATTATTTAGTATGGTTCCTATATATACATTATATTTTCTAACTTTTATCAATTATTAACACTTTATCTTGGAAGAATCCATCGAGTCTCAATTTCTCTGAGTGCATGCCTTAAGGGGTGCACTAGGAAAGGGGTGGTAAGACCATTGGTGTTTTATAGGATTGTTTTCCCTTTTTTCACTTGTTATCTACACACTTGTCTCCTAAAAACTATTCCCCTAAGCTTGTTATTCTCTCTTTCACACTCCTCCAGCATTTTACCACCTTTAGTACCCCTTTTCCTAACCTAAAACCCATTTTGATAATTTACATGTCTAGGTAGACTAAGATGACCTTGTACTCTTATTGGTGAAAATCATTTAGGTTCTAGGTCAGCTCTTGGCTAACCTAGCCTATGACCTAGTGAGTTTTCTGCCAATAATGATACTAGGTCAACTGGGTCGACCCTATCAACCAAATTTTTTGGAAGGCCTTAGGGTTAAATCTACCTATACATATAAGATAATTTTATCATTATTTAGAGACTATAAGAAGAAGTAAGATCTATTGTGCATCTGCTTATCCACCATTCTACTTGGGAAGCAAGCTTAGGGTTTTATACTTTCTTTGGAGATATAGATCTTGTCTTATAGATATTTTTTTTGGATGCATTGATAGGTTGTATAGCCTAAAGTTAATTTATTCTTATCATCATTACATACCACAAAAACCTCTTGTGAAGCACCTTATCCAAGGTAGAGATTGAGGCTCGGTGGGTTTATCTTCAAAGGTAAGTATTACTAACTTTGTTCTTCTTTTGTAAGAGTGTATAAATATGCATTTGTACTTATCTTCCATGCATTAGGATTTTTTATATATTGACATGAGTATATTTTTCTTATGCATGTTTAATTTTTCTATTTTTTACCCCCACTTTCTACCACAAGCTTTGGTGAGCACTAGATTAGATTTTTACTTTACATGTTATTAGTATAGTTAATATGAAAAAATAAGAGTTAGTTAGGGTTATTATGTAGTTTTACTTGAATGGAGGCTTTGGAACCCTTCTTAGTAATATTATTATGATAAGAGATCCCCTAATCAAGTCTAGTAGACCCATATTGGTCATGACCTTGATTATCTAGTGTATCCCCAATCAGAAGTGTAAGTAGGATCTATCTTCTTAGAGCTAGGATTGATTTATAGATCTGATACATTTCTGATTACATACAGTTCTTACCCTTGTACATACTTCCTTCTCTCTCGCTCCTTATTCATAGTTTATTTTCATTTGCTTGTACATATCTCATATCCAAAAAACACAAAAATAATATAACATGTTAAAATACAAAAACATTCAACTATTACTCAGAAATCACAAAATTACATTATATTAGATTATATGCATTGTTATGTTTACATTTATACTACTTGATTGATATTACATATTGCTAGCTATCTTAATATAGTTAGTTTTATCATACATAGATGATTCATTTATTCTTGTCAAGTGTTTACAGATTACACATAAGACTCTAGTCCGCTACACTGATCCAAACTTGCTATCATCTAACCACTAGGGGCATATACACTTATCCAGGTTTAGTCATTTGATACATCTACCCACTTGGGGGCATCTTATACATAATTTATACTATCAGGTTCTATCCTTACATTCTATGCATTCCAAGCTTATGTATTGATGTATCTTGATATTTATAATTACTTACATTCCAAGTTTATGCATTGATATATTTTGATATTGATAATTTTTACTCTTTACTCAAATTTTTTTATTGACTATCACTAGTTATACTCACCATATGTACATCCTAGCATTTAATAGATTTTTACTACATAATTATATATGCTTTCATTTATAGATTTATTAGATTATAGTTGATTGTGTTTCCTATGCTTCTTCCATTTCAAGGGCATTTGAAAATGGCATTAATCTTTGTCACTATGCCACTTATATATTTGTATGCCTTGGACATGTGTCAAATTACCTTGTGTGTGCTTTCCTGATTTTATATGAAAACATTTGAACATGTCCTTCTATGTGGTGCTAAGTTTAATTATTTGTTACTTGCATATGTGAACATTTGAACATCTCCTTGTATGTCTTAATTCTCATATTTAGTGGCATGTACCCATGTATCTTGTATTGTGGCCTCTTGGCCTAATTTTGCATACCTCATGTGTTTTATATGTATGCTTACTTGTATTCTTCTTCACTATGACACTTGTATTTACTTGTTACACACACCAATTTTTGATTCCATGATGGATCTCATACATCTACCCTTCCTACTTGGGTGCCATGATGGACATCATGCCCTATCCCCCTAGGTAGCTACTCAGATTTATTGTTATACACATTGATTACATTTATCTTGACACACATGTGCAATGTTAGATTAAAAAATACATCTTACATTACCTATTTATGCTCAAAAACTTTTACATTATGTTATTATGTTTGTACATTATATTGGAATATCATGTAGTTATGATATATATGATCCGGCTAACACATTTTGCATAGCTACTTATTTTGAGGATAATTCTTACATATGTTACATAACTACTCTAAAAAGAGGGGGAATTCATAGGGATTTATCATAGAGATCATGATCTTACTTTTATATTCAAATATTATATTTTAGTACACATGATTAGTTTTAGAAATCAGACACAATTTAGACACAGGGAAAAATAGAGACTTAGAAAGCAGTTCAGATCACCCAAATTTTAGACCAGACAAATAGTAGGACCCAGATTGGTACACTAGTGCCACATGGCATGACTATCCACTAAAGGGCATTATTATCATGTAGCCCCAACTTAAAATTAATCTATATTAGCCATACCAATACACTGGGTACATTATAAATTTGCATACGTAAAGTCACAAGTTTGATAATTATGTTCATATTTTACTTAGATACACTCATTTCATCCTAGATTCATACCAGTTACTCATATTTATGGGCATCATGTAAGACATGATCACTTACACATTTTAATTTAATTACACATATATATCATTACATACTCAGTTTAGAATTAGTATACTTAGATATCATATTGGGGCATATGCATGACACAAAGTTTCCATATGCTCAGTTACACATAGGTTAATTAGATGGAATGGAAAATCCATGTCATAATCTATGTTGTATACACTTTTTATCACATTTAGGTCGTCACTAGTTTCATGCCTTACTCCATCTATAGTGGTTGGCATTCCTGAGTGGCCTAGAGATATATAATGTAATCAGGTTATTGTGGATCTGACATACATAATTAGATATACCTAGTTAGATACTTTTAATACTTTGTGCATCTTAGTTTTAGATGCATCTACTTCACATAGGTGGGAAATGATGGAGTCATCTCCTACTTGAGTTATTGAGCCACCCATATGAGAGGGTTAGATGCACTTACAGTCTTATCCAAATTATTCATAGATCATGATCCACTAAGCAGGGGGGGTAATGATAGAGTCAAAACTAGATTCAGTTATTGAGCCACCCATATGAGGATTGAGAAAGATATCAACTTAGTCAAAGCCATTCAATGATTTGATCACTATGTACACTCACACACACATGTTGTCACTAGGTTAATATATTGGTTTGCATACCCAATGTGGATTATTCATTCATTTCCTTTCTCTTTACTCAAATTTACTCAGCTACTTTATTCAACATAGTTTTTTGCTTTTGATAATCTCTTAAGTAAGGACTTATATTTGTATGTTTCATTATAGGTCATTTATTTGGATCATGTTTCACATATACAGACAAAAATTCACATACTCAAACTTAGCTACTTGAGCTTCACTTCTTAGGTAAGTCTAGATATGCTTCATTTTAATTTATACTAGTCATTTCACTTTGATAGATTTCTAACATAAAAGGGGTGCAATTGTAATAACCTAAAAGTGGTATTTGGATGCTAAGAGTATTATTTGAGATAGCCTATTCCTAGATTATCCCTAGATCTACCCTATAACCTTTACCACACTTTTTTAGCCATTATGTTGACCATAGACATCTAAAATCAGATCAAACACAATCCCATGATAGCACTCCTAGATCCTAATCTAGTATTCCCAATAGTATGCTAGGTGTACATTAACACCACACTAAGGACACTACAGTCATATAGTGATAGTGTCCCCAACTGGGCATTAGTGTCCCTTACCCTAAATCTCCCAAATGGATACATGTTCAAATATGTGCCCCTTCTAAGGTTGGCCTAAATACATTTTATTATTTTTAAAAGTTATCAATCTCTATAAATACATGAATATTTAACCTCTATTCACTAGATGGAAAATATATGCAAAAGTCTAACAAAACAAGAAATAATTTGAGAAAAATTAAGGTATTTGATTCATATTCTTCCCTACTTATGCATACTACCATCTACATCATCCCTAATCCCATAGTTAAAATATTATCAATCTTCAACACACTCAAGGCATTTAAGATCACTCTCATTATAACATTCAATTACATTTTCACCAAGCACTAGGTGGAAGAACTACATCGGGTTTGATCCCTCCTTGGAATATTGGTATCTAGGAAAATATTTTCAAAGTTGGGTGTTAAGGATTTCCAACCTATCTTACTAATGAACACACATTTATTGCTCATGCCATATTTTCAAGGAGAATTAGGATTTACACACTAAATTATAGTTTGTAAGCACAATACAAAGTTTCAAATTTCACGTGTGTAGGAATAAGGCCTAAAAACATAGGTGTAAGTTATCCCATAAAATAGGAAAGGTCCTAAAAAGAGGACACTAGCAACAATTTGAGGACACTACATCATTATGGTACTACTTTCAAGGTGGGGCACTACTTTCCAATGAACAATAAGATCTTGGGACCCTGTTGATAACACTTAGACCTATCTATAACCTAGATCATTTTTGATAGTTTCTAGATAAGTCTCTATTTATGTATATTTATTACCAATTTTAGAAATTTAAAATAAATCAAAATCCATAAAAAATTAGTGGTTAATTATTTCATATTATTTGACTAATTTAGACATCTCATCCCTTTAATCTATCTTTGAATTTACACTAGTAAAACCCTAAAAGGTTGAATAAGACTATAATGTTATTATGTAGGGCCTAAAGTATCAATATATTAATTGAGGCTTGTGCTAAAGACATCAATGTTAACCATCAATTGAATCCTCAATTTTAAGATATATCCATACCTAACATCAGTCTAAATTTCTTGGATTTGAATTTCATTGTAAATGCCAATCAGAATGTCATGTAAAATAATTAAAATTATGTCTTTACTCATTTATATTTAGCTCATGCTACACCAAAAAAGAATCTAAATTCTTTTAACAATCTCGTATTTGTGCCTAATTTTTAAAAATAGAATCAACCCCTAGTTATAGTTAACACTTATACCACACATGGTATACCTTCTAATTACACCAAAATAGAGTTAGATGTCATTCAACATATGGTACGTAAATTAAGTAATGGATTCATTGGTATATAAAAACTTTTAGAGAACACAGTGGGGGAATAAACAATATCAATTTTATATTCTAGACGTATAATAAACCCTTTAATAGGTTAAACAATAATCAAAATCCATCACCCATCAAAATTCCTGAGATAAACATGTACAAGGTAGCCTTTTCCAACTGGTGTAGAGTCCAAAACACAACACAATATGGTGAGTTAGATTGTATATAATTTTGTACTACTTATGAAACCTTCCAAAATGATATGGATTGGTATGATATCATCCCTAACTGATTTGATCCATCCATGTCTATTGTACCCAATTCTTCTAGTACTGCAATGGTGTTTAAAACTTATGACTTCCCATTCCTAGTTGAGGATGAGAATTAAATATAAGACAACATAAATGATATTCATTATTTTCAGTAGTTTCAAAGGAAAAATAATAATTTTATAAATAATAATATACAATGTAATACCACCTCTACACCTCCAAATAATAATGAAACCATTCCCCTAAATCCAAAATCCTATAATGATCCACCTACCCAAAATGGAATGATCAATATCCACCTACTCATATAATTATAAAATGTGGATATAACATTATAGAGGATATAAAAAAAATAAAGGCAAATATTACCTTGCATGAGTTGGCTCAAATTATAGAATAAAGAGAATTATTATTAAAAGCCTTGAATAGCAAACCAACTACTAAAAATTCTAAGGATGCAAACTTTAATATTGTTTTTAATAAATTTAAAAATTAGGTCTCACTTTTCATAATAATTGTCATAATATTTATAAATAACATGCATATATTTTTAGTCGATTTATGTACTTCAGCTAATGTGATGCCCATAATAATATGCAAAAATTAGGTCTAAATCTAGACAAGTCCAAGAGGATGATCTTACAATTAGACAAATATTTTGTATTAGTTATTGGTTAATTATTAAATTTACACATATATCTTGATTTTGATTCACATTTATAACAATACATTAACATTCTAGTGGTTAACATTCTTGAGGATTATAATCTACTCATGAGTTGTGATTGGTCAAAAACATTGGATAAATATTTGATGATAGACTTTTTACACATGTGGATACCTTGGAAATGAGTGTCCAATAATATTAGGGTTGAAAGAGAACAAAATATGAAATATGCAATCACATAATACAATGCAAATAATTAAAGAGTCAATTTTGCTTCATCACATGTACGAGTTTAAACTTTCACAACTAAGCTCAAAAACCATGAATGATAATTTTAAGGTCCTTTAAAATTGTGGACCTTATACTTTGATGTGATTCATTCCAAACAAGGCTCTAGTGTAGGCATAAATAGGATTGACCCTGATGGGAAGTGATAACTTGGTGCTTTAAGGTGATAGTTTCCCTACATCAATAATTATTTAGAGTATGA
Organism: Torreya grandis; assembly: GCA_037957365.1. NCBI lineage: Eukaryota > Viridiplantae > Streptophyta > Pinopsida > Cupressales > Taxaceae > Torreya > Torreya grandis. Next base: position 917,479 of record JARHVA010003747.1, on the reverse strand, counting down.
GGCTTGATCTTAGGATTATAATTCACACTAAATCAAAATGTCAAACAAATATTAATTATTAGAGACTTAGAACTGGTATAAATTAAGTTAAGAGTCAATATCAATATAATTTGTCATAAATGAAACGTATAACTAAAAATCTTAGGATTTTATATAGTCATTTAAAGCTTTCAATATAAGATCAATCCAAATAAAACAAAACCAAAATTCAAATTTTGTCATTGCATTTACATAAAATTTGGCCCCTCTTCAGGAGGATAAATTATATATAAAATTAGTATCATATCCTTCAGTTCTTGACAAATTGAAAATTTTAAGGTATTTGATGATGACCAATAGATAATGCATTCCATGAAAATTTTTGGTAGTTTTGAGTCTTAGATTATCGATGAGAAGGATTTTGATATAATTAATAAGAAGAGATTTAAGATGATGGTATTATCAACCTGAAATAAAATACAATACCTAGTGTATGATATCATTAGAATGAGTCTGTAACATGGATCGCCAAGTTGAAAAATAAAATTTTCCAAAAATAAATGCATCTAATTTTGTGAAAGTGAATTGAGGAATAAATGAATATCACCAATGTGTCAACATTAGATCGAGTTGTGCTGAAAAATAAAAATAAGAATTGAAACTATTGTTGACATAATATAAATATCTAATTACCTAGACTTGTGAATAATTAAAGATTTTTTATCCTAGAGATATAACATATACAATACCACTCAATGAGGGACATAAAACTTTTAGAAAAATACAAATATTGGTTAATACTATTCTATAACCTCTAATTCAGAAGGAAGTGTAGGAACATTTTGATGCTAAAATCATATTCCCAATTATACATTCTACCTAGATTACTAACTTAGTACATGTATGGAATAAGAATAGTGAAATCAGATTGTGCATAGATTTCATAAACCTCTATAAGGATTCAAAAAAAGATAATTACCCATTGCCTTCCTTAGATGAAGTGATCCATATAGTTAGTGGGTCTGAAATGATGTCTTTTTTGGATGCATTTTAAGGCTACAAATAGGTCTTGGTAGAAATTGATGATGAAATAAAAGTAACTTTAATTACTAAATGGGGAACTTTTGCATATAGGAGAATTATTTTCAGACTAATAAATATAGGTGATATATTTCAGTGTGCCATGGATTTTTATTTTTAGGGCCTCATTAATAATTGTATCATTATCTATATGTATTACCTAACTATATTTTCTAATTATATAACAAATCATGTGGCCCACCTATAGAGACTTTGATAGGTGCAGAAGGTATGGAATCTCATTAAATCTAGATAAGAGTATTATTGGAATAACAAAAGGTAATTTATTGGGTCATGTTATCATTGATGATGGTATTTATATTGATCCTCAAATATTTCAAGTTGTTTCAAAAATTCCATGGGCTAACATTAAAAAGGAACTCAAAATATTTCTTTGGTAAGATAAATTTTGTCCAAAGATTTATTTTAGGATTTGCATAAATTATAAAGCCATTGAATGCTATGTTGAAACAAGATGTAAAGGTGGAGTGTATAACTAAAGGAAATATTACATTTAAACATGTCAAAAGTGCTATTTCACATTCTCCATTAATGGTTATCCTATATTTCACCAAACCTTTCTTATTTATTCATTTCCATCAAAACATGTACTACATCAATGGTGGTCACTATACAAGTTGAAGATAATGAACATATTATCACCTTTGTGATTACTAACCTTAAAAAAATAGAATTAAATTATTTTATGATTGAAAAATAAATCAATGATTTGATAAAAGTAGTGAAGAAATTCATGCATTATATTCTACACAATAAGACATATGCCATTATCCTAGACCCAACTATCAATCTCACACTTGGACAAAATGAGCTAGGTGAACGTAAAGGAAAATGGATGGCTAAATTACAAGTATATGACCTAGAGATTATACCTAGAATAATGGTATGATAACAAGGCATAATTTGATTGATTACAAAAATTGATCCACATATCTCCATTAAGCAAGTCAACTAGTCTCAAAATAGTTGTTGGTGATTGGTATACTAAGGTTATTCACTACCTACTCACATGTAGATGTCCTTTTAAAATAAATAAAGAAAAAATTAGAGTAATAATACTAACATAAACAAAATATATGATAAATAAAGGAGTATTATATCAAAAAAACTATGAAGGCATCTATTTGAGGTGCATTTCTAAATAAGAAGCTATATATATATCCTTGATAATTTTCATCATAAAATAGGAAGCGGTCATCTCTCAAGCTATATTACAACTCATAAAATATTAAAGATGGAATACTATTGGCTTAATATTTTTAAGGATGCACATAATCATGTTAGAACTTGTCATCATTGTCAAGCATTTGAGAAAAGATAAATATATGTAGCCATGCTTTTGTAACCTATGATTGATGGACACACTTTTGCACAATCGGGTCTTGATTTTTTAGGATTA